>JAPMNP010719662.1:0-10085 GCA_029874935.1 Atherina boyeri | reverse complement strand
CACCAGTTAGCCTTGACATTTGTGATCATACTGTGTTATGCTGCATGCATATGTTAATGCTTATTGTTTTTTTAAAGGATTTAACCGTGAGCGAGGCCTCCCACACTGCTTGATCCATTGTCTGAATCTTTCCGGTTGAGTTTTGGGCTTCGGAAGAGCGAAAAAAAGCCACCCCTCCCTCAAAACGTTTAGAATATCTTGTGTGGGACTTACAAGTCCCATAGGCGCACCGTTTAACCAGCTTGCTGAAATAGCAAAGTTTGACGGAGGTCCTTCTCCTTAGTTACGGTTGCTGGGCTAGGATTTGACAATAGCCATTCGGGGGCGGAGTTTTGCGATCGGTCAATTATATTCTGCAACACAACATCCAATAGTCCATGGCAGCAACTGAAATTTAATGTTTTGTATTTGACTGTTTGATATAAAAAGATTCTGTAACTATCTTTCAAAAAGCTGTGAAAAGTTGTGTCCTTGGTCATGCTGTGTGACGGTGTATTACAGCACAACAGATCAGTTCTTGATTGTTGTGTTTATGTGTGGCTGCACATGTTTATATTATAGACAGGAAATCGCTCTTCATTGTCACTGGCTGGAGTATGGTGTATCAAGTAGCATTCAGTATAACAGAGATTGATAATTTCTCATTTAAATGTGTTCCTGTTGCTTACTGTTGTCTAACTCTGTGTGATATAAGTTTTGATCGTGAGTCACTAAGTGCTCTAGAGAAATTCATTACTAATACGATCCAATTTGGAGGGCAACTCCCAGGGTGAAGACAGTAAGATAAAGTACGAGGATTATGGGATAAAGTAAATAAGAAATTGTTCTTCATTTAGCCAGATGGAGTCCATACCCTTAAAATCTATGAGCAGTACCATGTAACCAAGGAAGTTGAGGATACAGTAAATAGTACTTGTCAATAAAATTCATGTAAACAGCAGTATAGTGAAAAGTATGGTGGCTGCGAATTGCAAAACACATCGAAATATGAAAAATACATTAAAGAATTTTAAAAAACAAAATTACATTTAAAATCCCATTATTATCTTGAAAACAAATTTATGTAAAAAAAATTTAACCAAATTTACATTTCAGAAAACAAATTTACATTTCAGGAAACAAATTTACATTTTAAAAAACAAATTTACATTTTCGGAAAACAAAATGTCATTTTTGGAAAACAAAATTTAATTTTCTATGGAAACTGAATGAAAAGACACACCAGAAAACTCAAACATTTGTTTATGTGATAAACAATGGCACCGGTCACTTTTCTGATGAGTGTTCAACGCTATAACACTGTAGAAAGTGCCGAAAAATATAAATAGCATCATAGTCCTTTTAAACAGTGAGGTATTGGCTCAGCATTGTTATTGTTCTGTAACTACAGCCACTGACAGTAGTCCTAACCTTTATTTAAAAAAAAAAAACGGTATGCTTAAATTCTTTCAAGACAATAAAATGTTTCTGCTTTGAACAATAATTTCCCATCTTAACTTTTATATGATTACATTATTCCTCGCTGTAAAAGCTCATATTCAGTGTAAGTGCCCATATGCTTCATTTTAATCCTTTAACTGCGAGACTTTGCATAAACATCATTCAGAAGACACTCAAATGTCCATGTGAGAAGCATTGATCATAGTTCAGAAATATTATATACTCTTTAACTTACTGATACATTTTTATGTGCAGAAGAGGTAATTTGCTAAACTGCGATGTGTCCCTCCATCAGGTCCAGCTGGTGCAGACAGTGATAGATGGCGTCAACTACCTAGTTGAGTGCGAGAAGAGACTGGAGAAAGGCCAGGACATCAAGGTGCCCCCACCTGTGAAGCAGTTTAAGTAGACACTGATCCCTCATCCCTGCACACAGACCTCTGGGCACATACATGAGCACAAACACCCTACTATATGCCCATAGATATCAATAACATCTATGTCATTGCCTCATATGCAACCTACCTATCTAATCACCCCTCCCTGCCCCAAAATATACTCTATGATTTAATCGATATATGTTATTTATAGCTGATCTGGCTAAACCTATTCAGAGTCCCAGAACCAGGCTGTATAAAGGCCCAGGCAGGATATCAACCCATGCTCTGAGCTCTGATTCTAACCTTGCTTTAAAATGGAAAAAAATATTTTTAAGGTTACAGAAATTGTGGGGCTGTCTCTGCATGTCCAATCAGTATCTGTTGCTCTGCCCCTAAACCACACACCTCATCCACTTCTCCTCTGCCAAGTCCCATCTTGCAGCATGCGCAATAGTCAGCCTGTCCCCCACCCCACCCTACACTCCTGTGTGTTGATTGCATATCATCTGGTTCTTGTGTAGTCCATCCGTATATGCTATACTTTCCATCGTGGATTGTGTGTACATAGTGTCTTTTCACTATTTTGAGTGGATTTGAATGTAGATTTACCGACTGCAGACTGAAGACAAGTGTTCTCCAAAGGATTTGTATGTATGATGTCACACTGGTGTCATATTAAAATGTTATAACACACTGGCCTGGTTGGGCTCTGCACTGTAAGATCCTGGAGCAATATGATTTTAGCTATTACTCAATGTCACACTGTAATGTCTTTTATTAAAGAGATCATCTATTTAACAGTACCTCCTCCTCTGTCTGCCTCTTATTTGTCAATGTTGTACTGCTTTTTTAAGTTTGAACGTGAGCTAGGTGAAATTCTTCTGTGTCAAAGAGTATATTTTTCACAAATAAGAAGTGCTAGCTTTGGGTAATCATGGCAACTAAGCTTTTAGGTCATGATTGAGATCAGCATAGTTTTATTTTGTCATGTGACATTGTTTAGTCCTAGGCATAACAAAGCTGTATTATGCTTCATAGGCTGGTAGACGGGTTCTTATTTTCAAGTGGACACAATTCCTTGCCTTAATTTAAAATGCGATTCTATAGAACTCAGTTTAAGGCAAAGCTTGTAATAATCTTTAATTATATGAACTTCCCAGTTGAATGAATTAAAATGTTGTTATACTAGTCTATACATTTTTTTATTGCCAGCAAATTCCAATAAGAGACTAAAAATAACTTGATGCTACTACAGGCAGTAATATCAGACTACTAGGAAATACAGCCTGTGTCTCTAAACTTTACCATTTTTATATTTCTACTGACTAAATGACTACTATATTATTTAAATATCTCATTGTTTTGCTGGTTTCCATTTTGTACAAAGTTCTGTAGTTTCAACACCACACTCTCCTGCCATCATAGATATCCAGTGGCTCCCATGAATTTTGGCTTTGAATAATCTGCCACAAATAAACCCCAGTGTGAGTAAAAACTACAGCGTCTTGCTTACTTAAGGAACTATTCAACTTTTTTTTTTTTAAATGAGCTTTTTTCTCCAAATCAGATTTAATTTTCTTTTAAACAAAAAAGGTAGATTAAAGACCAAAGTCCTGCTTTAAGCTCCACAATGAACTGCTTTGTACTCTGAGTTGGATTACAAGCAGTTTGGGGCACAACAGCAAAACATACATGAATTTGCACTTGTGTGAGCACATAGGATTGAATGAGAGCCTTTATTTGAAAGCTTGAAGACGTCAGCTTTTTCTTTGCGGTGCAGGAAGTATGTAACAAGCGCTTTGTCCCATTGTGAATGAATGGATATTTTCTGTTGTGATAAAACAGGCGACATTTTTCTTTCCCCAGTGTTTTGGTCTGGCAGCTGACAGAATAACAAGGCGCTCAGTGTTGTGAGTAGACACAGCTGAGATGTCAAGTGTAGGTGTTGGGTGGCATGAGAAATCTGTTTCTCTCTCTTGGAGGGTTTGAAGGAAAGGCTCTGATGTCCTAAATACACAGATTTCCTCCTCCCTCACTGTAGTCAGAGCGTGTCGGTAGCATAATGCTGCGGACGTCTCCTCTCCTCTTCTCCTTGTTCCAAATATGGTTGAGGAGCAGACAGGTTGTCATGGCAACTACTTAATAAAGGCAACAGGGCTCCAATGGGGGAGGGAATGAGTTTAGTTGGAACAAAAGGTAGATCTCTACAACATTGTCAAAAACAGTATAGGTTTGAAATCATTAAACTTATGATGCATTGTTTCAGCATTAGTTATGTATCGTTCCTAATCCTCAATTCTTGCCCAAATGACTAAACTTATGTGGATGCTCTAAACTTATTTCTGTCCAGTTCTTCACTTGCATCCCAGTGGTTTACAGTAAACAGCAGCAGGTCAGAAAGAAAGGCCGCGTGGGTCTAACGGACTAACAGCTCACTGATCATCTGTGGATCTGCCACTGAGAGCAGAAATGAGGAGACTTTCTGAGGTGTTGCAGCTCTGTTTAAGACTCAAAGTTAACAAGTATATGTCTTTTCCACACTAACACAAGTGTTTTACTGTATAATGGCTGGCAAAATGTCAACTGCTTATGCCTTTTGGAATCACGCTATATAGTTAATGACATGTTTCTTTAGTTGACTAAGGGTAAACCAAACTGGAAAGTAGTAACACAAGAAACTAATATCAGAATACTGATCACAGGAGCTGTAAGATCACCAGAATGATGCAGCAGAGAATGACCTGGAGCAGATGAACATGCCTGAAAAGGGGCGAACATCCATTGTGGATTTTAAGGTGAGCTCTGGATCATCATCATTGTGCCTTTAGAAGCCATTCTCTCGTTTTCACACTTTCTTTTTTTTTTAACTGTTGTTTGCTTCAAGAATTTGCTGATATGTAATTAAATCTATTCTCCATCTACCAATGAAATGTCCCTAAACCCAAAACATGATAAATCCACCCCCATGTTTTGTAAACATATATTTGTCTTAAAATAAGGTGAAAGCAAGTGTCAGAAGTTAAATGACATCCCAACAGTAATGTTGCACTGACCTGTCAGCCCTCATCTTCAAAGGTTTCCTTCTGTTCCGTCAACCACTCAACCAAATAAAACAGGGTAATCTAGTGGCGTTAGAAAAGCTGACATTGTTCCTCATCATGGACACCTGCTTCAAGGCTCAAGAATAAATGTTCTCAACTTCAACCTGGAAATTTGATGAGTTTCAGAAACCATTATGACTTTAGTGTGTATTTGGTGGAGAGGAGGCTAGTACAAGTGTTGTAACAACACCACCCTGGGAATTTCACCCAAATATTATTATTTAGTTAGATATTATAGAACCATACGTTAGGGAGGTTTTTTGTTCATTAAATTCTTCATATGTTACACAAATGTAATAGTTAAAATGCAAAATTCTAACGTCATTTGCCCAGAGGACTTGTTTCAAAGTATGTATCAGGCTCACTCATCCAAATAAAACAATTTCCATCATTGGATTTTGTGTTCAGAAAGCAGGAAAGTTTTTCATCTAATGAGACTTAATGGTACCAATTTGGAAGATATGACATTACAAGTTACCAAGGACTTTTGAGAACGCCTGTCTGAGATGAGCTGTACTGTCAGATAGCTCCACCTACTGGCTTGGTTGTGCATGAATCATTTAAAAACTGCCACATTTTTTTCACATTGAATATTTTACTTCTACAGACATGTACAGTGATGCTCTTCTTTATTTTTTAATATTATTGAACTTTTGATTTTATTCATCCATCTTTATTTATTCTATGAAAATATTAATAAAATACTATGTTCTCATAGTTATATCATATAAAATTGTATAAATTGCATCATTTTCTTGTCATGTGTATCACTGAAGCAAACTTCATCATTACAATGTATTAGATTTTATATAACATTTTCATACTTTTCAGTGAGTAGCAGTATATTGGATGACTCACGAATGTCCAGTGAAATGGTTAATTTGCTAATATACCATCCTGACCCATGCATATACTAGGAAACAGTGTTTAGATAGGTGTCCACTGGAGGGGACGTTATACATCAAAGCTTTAAGAAAAGGATATTTGCACATTTAGCAGCATAACAGCAACAAAAGTAATAGTGACATTAAAAGTGTTTTGGACACAGTGTCCTTCTGTTGTCCTCACTAATAATGCAGGTATCAGTGTAATTTATACATGTGCTACATACACATAAGAAGAAAAAAATCCACAAACTTATCAACACCAACCAAAGCAAGACAGGATTATTTGTATAGCACATTTAATGAACACGACCCTAGGATTCCCCAAGGGGATAAACTGCAGCCACAATGATAATAACTGATTGTGCCTTTTGGATTCAGTATAAGCGCCTACATTTCATTATACAATTATCTTTTTGAACAAGACAGGACAACTCTTCCTTCAGGCTGTCAAGGAGGAAAGTGGATCAAATCAGACTCAATGGTCAACTTGTTACACTCTGTTTAATGAGTCTCACCAATGTACCAATTCAAAGGCTTTTGCCCAGGGAAGGATGAAATACCAAAACAAATGGAAAACAAACTGAGATAATAACTGAGAAAGGCTTATTACCATATGGTGGCTTGTGTTTTTCCACAATAGATAGGATGGCACAGTCACTGCAGAAACCCACACATCCCCATGATTATCAGTATGTTTGACCTTTTCTCTGACATCTGAGCCAAGGATGAGCATAGTTTTGGAACATTGTAAGAACATCAAGTGAGCTGAATAATATGGTTACCAACAGTGCCACCAATTGCATGAGGAGGGATCATACATTTCATTGAATTAAACTACATTAGGCCAATGCTCACTTCCATGGCGAAGGTTAGATTAATTTGAATACAAGAAGGCAATCTAACTTAGCGGGCAATTTAACAGGAAATTAATCTCCAGCTATCATGACAGTCAATTAATTTGTCATAATCCTTCAAACAAAAGTATATTTCCAATGTCTCTGTTGTAAAAAAAAACATTACCATAACATTATAGTAAATACCTTTTTGTTCTATAAATTTAGACAAATGGCATTACTTTTGGCTGCTGGTAATTGTGGGCTTTTCTCAATGTTATGTTTTGAAGAGGAGGTAGTTATGGTGGAAGTATTGGAACTGATATGTTAACATAAAAAATTTTGCTGGCAACATTGGTATTTGCAGAGGTAGTTTAGTGCTTTAAAGAGCCCTGGGCTTAGCAGGTTTAAATGCCTGGTAAGCCAGAAAAAAATCCAACATTTCTTTCTGTCAGCAACATTCAGAGTTGTTTGTACTTCATGAATAAGCCATGAATCGATCTCAAGGAGTCAACTATTTACATAACCACTTCCGCGTGTGAGAACGGAGATTTGATTTAGTCGAGTCGTGGTTGGTTAAAAAGCGTTGAGGTCTTATTTGCTTACTTGTTATTGGTTAAAAAGGGTAGAGTAACGTGATGAATGGACCAATCGGAGTCTGCCACACTGTGGCTAGGAGAGGTCCTGCTGCCTGTGAACATCTTCAACGCCTTCATCCCTTTCTCTTTCTCTATCGTCTAGTCTGCTTCGGCCTTGTCTGAGTGTCTTGCAGCTTTGGCGTTCACATCGCTGAAGTGCTGAAGAGGGGGCAGTCAGGAAGCCCATCTGCTATTCGAGATTTTTGTGTAATTAAAAAACGGAAGAAATTGCAGTGTGCGTGATGTTGAGGTTGATCTTTCTCGCCGCTCTTGCCGGGTTCTCTCGGGCCAGTGATGTGCTTGACTACACGGATGACGATTTCGAAAGCAGGATTGGAGACCATGAACTCATTCTCGTGGAATTTTTTGCGCCTTGGTTAGTTTCCTTTTTTTGTTCATTCTCATCTATTAGATTGATTAGCATACATGGATAGGTTACTGCTAGCTTACTTGCTGGTAACGGAGTGGCGTTCTCTTTCAAAAACAATGCTACAAATGTGTTTGCCCCTTTTTCTTTTAAATCAGTTCAATTTTAATCTAACCTGAATCTCTATGTGATATTGGCACTAACAAAATAATAACTTTGTCTTATCCATCTTATTGGCAAGGTACCAAATGTTAGCATGTTAGCAAGAAGCGGAAAGACGCAAGCTAAATTGCTGTATTGATTGCGTATTTGAATCAGTGTTTTAAACTCTACCACAGTTAAAGCGT
The DNA here is from genome assembly GCA_029874935.1 of Atherina boyeri. NCBI lineage: Eukaryota > Metazoa > Chordata > Actinopteri > Atheriniformes > Atherinidae > Atherina > Atherina boyeri. Next base: position 2,092 of record JAPMNP010719662.1, on the reverse strand, counting down.
ACACGATTTGTTAATACCACATACAACATGCCACATGGTGTATTTTAAATGTTATGAATCAGTTTCGTGAAAAGTACAGGCGAATGGGGCTATGAGGAAGTTCGGAGGTGTGTCCTTTCATTGTTGTAACCATATGATTGGCTAGTGAAGTTTTGGTGTCCAACACTGATTGGTCCAAAGGAAATGTGACGTGATAACACTGTGCCAAACTTAAATTTACAGAATCAAATTGGTAAAACCTGAAACGTAATCGTTTAAACATTTTGTTCAAAAGTAACATTTATTTGTTGTAAAACAAGTATTTGAAGCGGTCACAGTTTTCTGTTAATCAAATGTAAATATTTACTGCTTTACTTAGTTGTCTGTGATAATCAGATCAACATTGTAATTAGTTAAAGTAGATTTGGGTACAGCCCTTATTTGTTTACTCATTAAACCTAACCTATTGTAAGTTCTGTGAATCCCTCTTCCCTTAATCTTTAAGTTTGTTGTGTATTGAATTTCAAAAGATATCAAATTACCTCCACAAAAGAAGGTTAAACCACCCCTCAGGATCTCCACCAAGCTTTTAAATGACGTGTAACTTGTGCTTATGTTTACTAGTCTATATCTCCTTATCCTCTAGGTGTGGTCATTGTAAACGGCTAGCACCTGAATATGAGGCAGCAGCTACACGCCTGAAAGGCATCGTTTCACTGGCCAAGGTATTGCATAATGCAGTTTATTTTTCCCCATTAGTAAGGTTTTCTGCACTTTAAACTGTTTTCTGGACTTTCTTTAGCACTTCAAAAGTGAATAATTTCCCTCCCCTTAGGTTGACTGCACATCCAACAGCAACACATGCAGCAAATATGGTGTCAGTGGCTACCCAACGCTGAAGATTTTTAGAGACGGAGATGAGTCTGGTCCCTATGATGGTCCCAGAACTGCAGGTATTTCACTCCTCTGTCTTCTCTAAAAACCATTTTATTTTTGGTGCTATATGACATTTTTATGATTATCTACATCTCATTATCTTCTTGTCTTTCAACATTTTTGTGAAGATGGGATTGTCAGTTTCCTGAAAAAGCAGGCTGGCCCGGCTTCTGTGGAGCTCAAGGCTGATGCAGACTTTGACAAGTACATTGCAGATCACGATGCAAGTGTTATTGGTGAGTACATTTTTCCAATTTTAGTGACTGTCTCACCTGGCAGTTGGTTGCAGATTATATTCAGTGTTGATGTCTGTATATCTGTATGAGGTTTAACAATCAGCTGCAGTTGGGGTGTCATGATCCAGTTGGCTAGCAGAGGTTTTAGATGCTGTGATGGATTAAGTGATCTGTCTCTGCAGGGTTCTTTGCTGATGACAAGAGCGTAGCACAGGCAGAGTTCCTGAAGGCTGCCAGCGCCTTGAGGGACAATTATCGCTTTGCCCACTCCAACTCAGAGGCTCTCCTCCAGAGCTACAACATTGATGGAGAGTGAGTCAACCTCTCTGCTTTTGGCCTTAAAACCACACTCGGTATCCTCGTTATTGTAAAGTAACTTTCATATTTTCTAGGAATTTTGCTTTAGACATCTTTTGGGTTCAATTTATGCTCATAGGAGTAGACATTTACATAACCGTAACATTTATAACTGATTTTTCCTTTCTTGTCTGCAGGGGAGTAATCCTGTTCCGCCCACCACGTCTCAGCAACAAGTTTGAAGACAGCTCTGTCAAGTTCAGCGAAGACAAATTTACCAGCAGCAAAATCAAGAGATTTATCCAGGACAACATGTAGGTGTCTCATCCTCATTTTGTCATGTTTTGTGCACCAATTGCTGCAGAAGCAATACTTCCTTTTATTTCCAAGCACATTGTATTTGTATGAGTGGTGATATTAGCCGTGGTTTGACACTTTCATTGTAGTGCTGCATATTTACATACATGGCTCTGTGCCAACAGGACCTATGCACCTGCTAAGGCCTCTTCTATGTACACAGTTATATTTTAGGCAGTGAGAGAAACGCTTTTATTAAAGGAAAAGTAGCGTTTTGTTTTTTTTACCTGGACCTTATTTATAGCATGAAATACGTTCATAAACTCACCCGGACAATTTTGGAGTTA
>JAPMNP010719653.1:3768-16758 GCA_029874935.1 Atherina boyeri | reverse complement strand
GTCTTGTTTCAGCACTTTGTGATTTTTATCTGCGAAAAGCGCTTTATAAATAAATTTACTTACTACTTACTTACTATAACGTTACATCCTGACGCGACACAGTGACAAAGACTTAAACCCTTAATGTTGACTGAAGCAGATCACAGAGTTGCTCTCTTATGAGACAAACATTAGCTGCATCACGCAACAGCAAGAGCTTCAAAATGCTTCACCTGTCACGTCCTCTTTTGTGCAATGTGTTTACAGATAAGTGCTGTTCTGGGTGAGCAGGAAAGCAGGAACTAACTTTTTATAGCACTTGCCTGAACAAAGACAGAAAGTGTTCTGACACAAAAAATCAAGCCAAGTCTTTACATGAAAGAAAGAAAGGAGAGAAATCCCCCTCTACGCCTGAAGTGAGTGCTAGCTTTCAGATTGCATAAATGATCATTAGAGTCTGATGATTGGTTAAACTGTTAATTCCACCGCCATATTTATGAACTAAAAAATGCAGAGTGTGGCCCCATATTGCAGACTGCAGGCTCAGCTGCTTGTCTCTAGCTGGGGTTGATTATCCTGGACATGCTCTATTAGTCTGGCCCCTGGTGGCTCCACGATCGATGCTGCCCGAATAGTGTTGACAGTCCCTGTTGCTTGTAAATGCATTAGCCAAGGCATGGCGCGGAATCAATGCAGCTGCATAGACAGCAGCACTCATCACTGACTCGTTGTGACTCGATGAGAAACTCCTGAATATACCAACCCACCAGAGTGTGTTTGACTCAAATCACACGAGCTGATGTGTCACCTTGATGCAGCCATCAGGTGTAAACACTGAGAAGCTCTTATTGACTGCTGTCCTCAGGGTTCATACAGAGCGACAGCCCTGACATTTCCTCTGAGCGCCTCCTCCCCTGCTGTTGGCACAGATCTGGGCCACGCTGCAACTCCTCTTCCTCCTCGATGGAAGCCATGCTCGAGCAGACACTTCTGGTTTCTGTTTTTAAAAGAGAACACAGTGGAAATTCCTGCTGAGATCTAGTTTCGTGGAATTCCTTCTTTGCATTTGATTGCTACAAAATGTACATGCATTTGCAAGAAGTGGAGATCCTCAAAAAGTATTTTTTTTTTAGCTTTACTGTAGCTGACTTCCCTCTTTTTAAAAAAATCTTTCCAATAAAAGACTAAAAGTAAAGGTGCTTTGGATTAAAGATAATTTAAGTATTTTGATTCAGAGCAAGGTAGCCTTAAAAGACTGGAAGCAGCCTTTAACAAGGCATTCTCGAAGTCAGAAATATTTCTACTTTGTGATATTTAAACCAGACAGTGCAGCAGCCAGTGAGAGACCAAATCCCTCGCTGGAAAAATGTTGATCATGAGTGTTAATTACCCGGGTAATCCCGGGAGAGATCTGCTTAATTACTACCCCATGTTAATAACAAGCTTCATCATGCTATGCCCTTATTTAGGTTTTCTTAATCAGAGTGACATGCTGCAGTGTGGAGCTGAAGGCCGAGGAAACTACCCTTCACATGGAGACATGAGCTTTTGTGTAAAGAAATCCCCCACACAGATACAGACGCTCCCTGCTGGTGTTTGGCCCCCTCTTCAAGAATAAATATTATTTTGACTATTGTTTCTAACATATATTTGATACATTTAAATATTTAGTTTTAAAGATAAAATGTTTAAATTGGAATGAACTTATCGGAGAGGCACATTTCCTCATGATGAGGGCCTTGGAATCAGAGGTATGGATATGTCAGTGGGGAGATTTACACCACACACCCATTTATCCACACATTCATACAGCCTTATGCAGGATTTTTATTGAGTTTTTTTTTTTTTTTAGAAATTCAGTGTCTTACCCAAGAACATTTGAAACTAAGCTGGATGTTGTTTGTTTGTAATCGAACTGTTCAAGAGTTAAATGATATATACAACCCCAATTTTTAAAAAGTTGGAACCGGAGAAAGAAAAGGCTCGACAAGTAATTGGCACAAATCCAAAACAACTGGAGGAGCATTTGGCAACTAATCAGTTTAATTGGCAACAGGACAGTAACATCACTGGATATAAAAGGAGCATTTCAGAGAGAAAGAGTCTCTCAGATATAAAGAGGGGCAGAGGTTCTTTAAACTGTGACAATCTGCATCTAGAAATTGTGAAACAATTTTAGAAAAAAGTTCCCCAACGTGAAATTGAGAAGAGTGAATCCTGGGTAATCTTGGGGTGCAAAGAGGAAGGCCAAATGTCAAAACTAAATGCTCGTGATGTTCTTGCCCTCGGGTGGCACTGCATGAGAATGAGAGTGATTTTCTATGGGAAACATAGCATGGGTTAGGAACACTTCTGTGAGCACAGTTAGCCGGGTTCCATTAGAGCCCATGGCATGGACAGATCACACATCAGTTGAGGCTCCATCAATGCTGAGAAACTGCTCTCCTCACTTCCCAGATGTTTACAGACCGTTCCTAAAGGAAGAGGAGATTCTAAACATCACCTTGTTCTAATTTTGTTTTAGATGCTGTCATCAAATTAAAAATAAGTTAATATTTTCCATGAAATAGTAAAATGTCTTAGTTTAAACGTTTGGTATATGGTTTAATTTGTACTGGGAAAAATATGAAATTTGCAAATCACTGCATTATGCTTTAATTTACACTTGACACAGCATCCCAATATAATTAGTGATGCATTCATAGGCAAGTTCAAAGTTAAAGCTTTAGTTTTCTCAAAGAATGTATTTAAAATGCCACAAAAAGACCAGATGACTTAATTAGTAACTTAGACGGTTTTTTAACCAGGGCTTACAAATTTAGCACTTAACCCCATAAAGCCAACATACACAGAAAATAGTGGATGGTGATTGGCTGAGTTGGATGACTGGCTGAAGTTAGCTGATGGCAGTGAGTGACAGACACTTTGTCCAATCACACGTTTGACCTTTTCCTAAAGGTTCCTGCAGAGGATGGTTCTGTGTGAATTTTGACACCTGACATTTAACAGCTGCGTTAATCAAGTGTTGCGTTATCGTCAAGCAGCAGATCACCTGAAGGGAGTTGAATTGATTTGATGACGTTCTAATCTCACTCAGAGATGACTTTTGGTCATCTATAGTGATTTTACCAGACAAACTTCAACTTATTTCTCAATCTGTGTCATCTTGCATATTGTAACAACTATCCGCCCATTTTTATTTCAAACAGAGATGGTACATTGCTTTAGATGTCAGTAAGTCTAGCATCAGGTTCAAAGATATTCCTATACGGGGAAGTTTTTTTCTGGGGTATTTTTCTGTTTGTATAGGAAAAGGTGGAGCTTCAAGACTATTATATTGGGTGTTTCAATGAGGCTATATACTGGGATAACTAAATACAAATGTTATCGTTAAAGGCATGCAATGACTACTGATAGAATTTAGTGTTGAACTGAATGGATGGATGATAAAGGAACATATGTGAGTATATATGCCTTAGCCTGCAGCGCACATCAATTTGATTTATTGAAATGCTCATCCCCGCTGTGTTTGATGCTTCAGCTGTGCTTGTACAGGTAAAATGCCGAGGGACACATTTTCAGCCCAGTCTTTTTGCTGAACAAATTCAGAATGATGATTCCGCTTTTGGAAAGGAGCCAGCAGCTTTTCACTCTGTCCTAACTTGAGCTGTGGGTCGCTGAATAAAACTGCATTCTCCTGCTTTAATTAAGAACTTGCTGGGCTTTTTGCCCCATGCTGCTGCTGACATATTAAAGCAGGAATGAATGGTGTTTGTCTGTAGAGTTGCCAACATTTGCCAGTTTGTGTCTGCGTTATCAGGGTGGAGTCATGCTGATAATTTAATGGCTGAGCTTGTTGTGTTTCTTGTAGTTTCCAAACAGTGCCTCACTGTTCTTCTCTGTACATAGCCCAAAGGAGAGTTTATTATTACACACATGAATGACAGAGAAGCATGTCAAATATGTCTTTTACTGTTTATCAGCTTATTATCTTTGCATTGAGGCCCTGAGTTTAACGCTATGCTCATACTGCGCTCTTTAAGATAGCATACAAGACCGAGTAACCCTCTGCTCCTCATCTCATTGTTCTCTGAGTTAAACCTCCTCTTAGCGTTGTTTCAACAGTGTTGCCCAAAGGCGTCATTGTGCAACACATCTCTATGCTCTGAAATGCACACAGGATATTATCCCTACATACTTTAATGATTCTTGCTGAATGGTGCAAGACGTGCAGGCAGTTGCGTCTAAATATGTTTTAATTGCAGGATCTCAGGAGTTTAAGATGAAACTACACCCACAACCCATTCAACTCCATGTTTTGTATTTGTTTGTCATGTCAGTTGGTTTTTATTTCCTGTAGGCGAGGTCAGATTAGAGGCGATAACGCCTGCTGGCACGGTGGTGAGTCACGCCGGGCTAAGGTCAGCTGGAAACTGTGTCAACAACAGCAAAGCAGCATAGTTACAGTGCAAGGTAAGACAACAAGGAAGCTGGAGTCCTGCCAAAGAGTGCACACAAAGCAAAACATTAGCCCTCGTGATGTCAACATTCACTTTTTAAAATAAAGTCTCAAATCTAATAGGGGTGCCAAAACCTTTTTTCCTTCATGGGCTAGTGTGAAAATGTGCCAGATTTTTTTTTTTTTAGGGTTTTTTAAGGGTGAAACACAAATAAATGTAAATCATAGCTCTTTTAAAAATTGTTCAATGATTAGATAAGTGCATTATTTTCCATCAATGCAAATAACACACATGAAAAACATCAAATATGGCATAATAACAATAAAGCCATAGTTAGAAGGAGAACAAACAATAATTGCAGCCACTAAATTGCAACCAAATATAGTGCAGAATGTCTACAACAACAAGAAACACGATGCTTTTTCAACACGGCAAATTGCTAACACATGACTAGTGGGACACATGGAGTTGATTTTTGGACATTGCTAGCTTCTCAATGTTAGGTTGCACCTGGCTCAGTGACAAGGTGTGTGTGTCCTCGAGGCCTGAGTCAGTCAGGGTACCTCTGAGTCTGGACCCTCACACTGGGGAAGTGAAAGTTAAAGCTGACCAAAGTTTAGGACAAGCTCTGCATTCAGTGACTGCAATCATGGAAATGTGTCTTTGCTGGATTCAATTAATAAAAGAATTAAACAGGAAAACAAAACACTCCATGCAGCGACATACACATCCACACCTGCATTCTCCCCCAGAAACACACATACTCATGAGAGTCGGGAGATTTTAACAGCAAAAATTGGCAGATTTTTCCCTTGTTAGCGGAAAATTTTACCTTACCCTGAGATTTATGGAAGTTTTTTTTACATCGCTGCAACTTACAACAGGATGCAGGTAGTGTGTACACAGAAATACAGTAATGTTGTGGCCCGCTTTCTCTCAGCCACATCAGTATTTGATTAAAAACATGGCATGTTGTAGGAAGTAGTGAGACAAGGAGAGATTGTTAAACAAATTGATCTCGAGGTTTGTTGTCGAGCACCCAGGACGGTCAAGGACGCCAGCAAACGCTCACAGAACACAGAAGCCTGAAATTACCAGTCTCTCTGGCATTCAAGGAATTCTGGACCACAAGCTGTTTTGTCTAAAGGAGGTCAATGCTTTCATTCAGGACTCTGCTTTTGGCAAAACACAAAATGATATTACCATTATAAATGTTGCTGAATATAACCCACTGTAATCTCCTCCTTGCATGAATACCATAACATGACTTTTAAAGAAGATCTGGAGCCTGCAGGTTTGATCAGTCTTAGGGGTAAAATACTCATCAAACCCAGAAATCCGACACAAATCAACATGTTTATGGGGCTTACTAAATTAATTGTGAGATCATTTCCACACATAGTGATCACAACCCTTATTGTTGCCAAGATCTCAGCTTCCTTGGCCTCCTGAATGCCCCAGCATGCCTTTCAGCACTTTGTATGTGTGCCTTTATTTTATGAAAAGGCCTTTGTTAGTCGAGTCAGTTCAAAAAGAGAAGTCTGGCTGCACTTTACTTCCTCTCAGTAATTACTGCACTTGCTCTTTTTGGAAGCAAAGTTCTAGAATTAGTTAAAGTGATACTTTTAAACAAGAAACATGTAAAGGGAGACTTTTAGTGCTGATATAAAGGAGGAAGTTACAAACTCAATTATGGTGCATGGAAAGTTTCGGTGAAACTTCAAAATGACCTCAACAGAGACCTATTTTAATGTTTTTGATCCAATCCTCAACAGTTAGCTGATGCAAGCAGTGGCTTATTCTGTCCCCATCACGTGCGGCTCGAGTCAAAGTGGTCTCTATGGCAACATACCAGGAACGAGGACGAGATGATGTCTCTGTTTGCTGTTAACAATGAATTTGACTGCTCACCTAGAGAGCTTTAATGCTTCCTCGTTCGGGCCTGTGGTGGAAATGACTGTCAGAGAGGAAACTGATGTGGTAAAGCCAAATATCTGCAGCAAAAAAAAATAAAAAATCTGCAGCATAATATCTGCAGGAAGGTGCAAGACATCCTCCAGCAGCTTTAGTGCATGTTTAATGTTAACGGTTAACTTACTTGTTATCATAAAATTTACCACTACAGACACAATCGGAACTGTTTACTTCCTGATAAAGCATGTAGTCTCAGATTGACTGATTGAATGTCTGCAATATAGGTCAACACCCAATCAATAAAGATAGCAGGACCTGATTTAGTTACAGAGAACATTGTAATCTCAATCACTAAAGTACAGCCAGTGGCTATTGTTAAGGCCGTTAATCTCTGGAGATTAAAACTTTGTTTGTGTGGGAACAAGGCAACACACTACTGTTTTGGATTTGCTCTGGTGGTTGCAACAAAAGTCCGAATTAAAAGGGGTTTCTGAACTGTGCAGTGAAGTTTTCTATTTGAAGTCATGTAAGACCTTGCAGGTCTTCTGCTGGTATGAGTGTACAAGGAAGTAAAGGAACTGATCGCTCTTCCTGTTTTTGGGTGCAAACTGCACTCCCTTCTGCCAAGTTTCCTCTCTTTGAGAATCAAAGGTTAAACGACTTTGTTCTGAGGTCTGGATTAATAAATTACGGAGGTTTGTGGACGGAGGATTTGTTTGTTGTGGTGGACACTTCCTACAAAAACAAGTCATACAATGGGGAAGTAATGTGAAGAAGTTGCACCTGACTGAAAAAGAAACGGTGTGCAATAAGAGGAGTAAAGAGGATCCATGTGGTTCATTTCTCAGGCGGACATGCTAACACTGCTTTGCTTCTACTTCCCGCAAGCTGCACTTCCCCAAATGCTCGCTTTACAGATTTGAGCCGTTACTGGGTTAATACCCAGATGCCAGAGTGCCCCCTTCAGAGAAACAGCCGGTCCCTGTGTCTTTTTGTCCGTTGAGGCCTCTTTCTTACATAAAAGCTTTGGTCAGACGTGTGCCTGCATTCCCTCATCGCCACCCCCACGACCAATCCTTTACCGTTTTAAGTTCTACTGGACTTTAGCCCAGATGACCACCGACTTGCCCTCTTTGTCTGCAAATCTGGCATATGAGTAGCTTTGGCAACTAGGCCCAAGGGCTGGGCTTCAAACGCCACGCACACTCCCATTGTTCCCCGTGCCCTGTGTTGCCCCTGAAAACCCTCCCTGCGTTCAAGTGTAGGCATGCTGCCAACACGGGCACAACAATCATGCCGTCAGTGCTGCACTGTAACTGCTTCATTTGGCACGGCCCTATGTTGTTGTTTGGTCTGTCCCCGCTTGGCAGAATTAAGACACATTTCTGTTTGGCATAATCTGAACAGCTTTACAGCAGCAAGAACCACCTTTTAACTGAATCGGAGCGGGGAAAAACAACAGATATACTGTACAGCATAGCATCTACGTTTCAAAGAGATCTGCAATTAGGTTAAAACCAGCTGTTCTGCCCTAAAGCAAGGTTTTCAAATACCACTGTTTGACACTTACACTCACATAATAGGACACAACGTAATCAAAACCAAAGTCATGTGATGCAAAAAAGCCGGGATCCCAAGAATAACAATCTTTTGCCGCAAACAACAAAACATAATGAGGCCTTAAATGTCAGCCAAGTGTCTGTAATAGCGCAAAAACATAACATCACTTTTCAGAAAAATTTGGAATAAATTTGTCTCACTTTCTGAGAAGAATTGAAATAATCAGAGCGGCATGACTGAACATAAGTTGTGTGTATGTGAACACTTCTACAAAGAGAATAAACAGATGGAGGCCTCGTCCTCCGAAATTGCCTTCATCTAAATATAAATGTTTAGATTGGCACAGAGAAGCAGAGGTTTCACCCCATCTGTCACACAGTAGATGGACATTCCAGTGTAGTTTAGACTTCATTGGAGGCGGGAAAAACTGTTGTGGGTAGGTAGAGAATGTCAGCTGACAGCTACAGCGCCCCCGAAATGCCTGGAAAATTAACCGAAGAAGAAGAGAGGTGATGGTTATGTTATTTTTTTTCTCCATAAGGCTATTCCAGGTCACTTGAAAACAGAATTTTTACATGTTATTGGGTAAGTGTTTCATTTAATGAAAGCAGATGAATGAGGGTTTAAAAATACGCAAAGTATGAGGAGGGATATGAAACACGAAATGGACTCTATCGCTGCAGCCAAAATATTCCCCAGTGGGAGCCAAGCGAGTGAATCCGACTCAATCTCGACCTTGTTTTCATTTGATTAAATGGGAATATTTCTCCATGCTGCGGCTTGTTATGAACATTGTTTGGCCCTCAGCTAAGATGGGAAATTTCAGACAAAACAAGGGTGGATTAACATAAGAAACACAGAGAGAAATTTGGTTGAGGCGGGGGGGTACTGAAGAGGGACAGAATCCTCCTCCTCCTCCTCCTCCGCCTTTATCCAACCACCCCCTGCTTCTCCTCTCAGAGGTCAGAACAGGGTTATTTCCCAGAAACTGGCCCACCCTCGATCTGTGTCTTTCCATAACAAATCTCCCCAAACACAAGAGCACTTATAGCCCCAAGAGCTGAAAAACTCTGCTGATAGAGCTGCATGAGTTTCACACAGCTACAGAATGTCGAAAGCGCATGTGAGGAGCGGTACGTCGTCTGAAGTCTGTAGGGTACCGTGTGAAACCTTGTCATGCTTTCTGTCACTTCATAGAAATAACACTGTAAGATTAGCTTTTGTTTTACTTTCAGCCAATTCTGACTAAAGCAGCCATTTCCCTTATTGATTTGAGTTACACTAAAAGATTGCGTCTAAATCCTTGTAAAACTTTTGAGGACGATCAGACAAAGCTTGCTGAGTGACTCCAGAGGCTTGGTGAAAATTTGATAACTAGAAGGATTACTGTAACTATTGAGCTAATTGCTATCCTAACACACAGGAAACAAGCTAGCGATGGCCGCAGGCGCTATGAAAACTACACTGTTGTTTATTCTGAGAACACCTGGTGTGTTGGTTGTTCACATCAACAAGTCATAAAATCCTTCCTCATATTACAAACAGCTGGAATTTGGCTTCTACTGTATCCCTCAAACAGGATTTTATGGATTGGTTTAACTGGTTCTTGCAGCACCAGGCCTCTTTTGTATTTTTTAAAGGGTTATGGTGTGTTTTTTTTTGTTTTTTTTAAGTAAGTAAGAAAAAAAGGCAAATTGTAATTTTGAAGTCAAGTGTTTCTTGCTGAAGGAACACTGATGGATACCTCCATATGTCTGCTGACATTGACCGAGCCAGTGGAGACAAATACATTAGCAGTTTTAAACATTCCTTCAAGCTAACAGGGTGATGAGATTAGATAGTGGTTCAGCCAAAGCTCAAGTTTCACAACAATGCTGTGTCTATGTTCTCTTCAGCATCTTGATAGGGAGACAATAGGGAACCTGGCAGCTTCTTACATTCCTGCACACACAAGGCAAGTTGTCTCATAGGCGACTCATAGTCATTACAAACTGATCAATTTGCACTGTGATGGGAACATCCCCTGCTAAATGGATTCTCACTTTTGCACATCTGTGTCATTTTAGGGCTTGGCCGTGCTAGGCAGCGGAGCATCCATTTGCCAGAGGAGTAAAATGGTTCAGATGAATTGTGAAGCTGGACTTGGTTCCAATAATTAAGACAAGTGGTAGTTCTAGCTACAGTAAGTCTGCATGTTAGGAGAGAGTTGGGAGGATAACATTTTTTCTTTACTTTTAACAGAACAGACATGCTGAGTCATGTTGCTAACAACTCTGACAGATTAGGAAGCATTAATGGTTCAGAAGATTTTAAGTCCTATCTGAAAACCATGATGATGGTTGATAAACCTGACCCTAACTCAAATAAATGAAAATATTGAGTGCATTTCAGAAGATAAATGCACTCAATATTAAAATGCTTTGCATGTGAAGTTTGCAGCAAAGTAAAAGTCAACCTAATAAAGACCAGGCATGTCTTGACTGGATCTGAGTCCACAGACGCTCAACAACCTGTCAAAGAAAACACCCCAACACACTAACACACATTAATCCACCCTGACAGGATGCTGATCATTGAGGAGAATGTGCCCAGATGCTTTGGATAGACATGCAGGTTCTGTCAGGCTCATGCAGTGGGCCTGAGTGAGTGAGGCCCAAGGCTGGCTCTTACATAACTAATGACAAACAGTCAGAAAGACAGTCACACAAATGGAGTTTGAGGTTATTTGAGGGTTTACGTTCCAACTTTTTTGCTTCCTGCTCTGTCAGTGCTGAGGTTGATAGGGCTTACCAAAGCTGCCTGGGCCCATTTATGTTAATGATTTACCTCATGTTCTAAACAGTGCAGGTATGGAAATCTATGCGGATGATACTACAATGTGTGTCTCTGGAAAAAATGCTGTGGTAGTGAACAAACTATTGCAAGAAGAGACATCATTAGTGTATAATTGGGTGAATCAGAATAGACTAAAGTTGAATATTTTAAAAACAAAGTATATTATGTTGAGCTCTAGACACAATCAGATCCTCAATTACAAATTATTGTAGGTCAAAGAAACCAAATGATTAGGGGTGAAACACTTTCTTGCCCTTCGCATATCAATAAAATAGTGATTAAAATGAGTCGAAATATTTCAATGGTGAGAAGGGCGGCACATTTGTTACCTGTCTCATCAGTTAAACTTTTATTGCAGTAGTACTGTCTTGTCTAGTTTATTGCCCAGTGAAATGGTCAAATGCTTCAAAGCAGGAATTACATAAACTCCAAATGGTCCAGAACAGGGCGGCAACACTCGCTATTGGTTGCTCTGTCAGGAGTGTCGCATGGATGCATGGCACGCTGTCTTGGATGACAGTTGAGCAAAGACTAGCTTATAGCCTTGTGATGTTAATGTTCAATATTTGGAACATGGAAAACCTTCAAGATTGTTGTCACAGTTACAACCTACAAGCACAGGACGTGAGCATGCCACTAGTGATGCCTCAAGTTATCACTTCACCCTGCCCCGACCCAGAACAGTGCACTTGAAAGGACTGTAATGTATAGAGCAATAACATATTGGAATGGACTACACATAACTCGGATAAAAAATCAATCAAAGTTCAAGAAAGAATTCAAACAGAGCATTATTGGGAAACTCGTTTGTTAGATTCTATAACCTAAATTGTTTGATGTAGGCGCATAATGAGTTGTACGGGTTGAGCAAAGTCTGAAGAAATCGACATATTTGGTCATGTACTTTATTTAATTTGCATTATGGTTTGCTGTTGTCATAGTCTATATTTTCATGTTACATCCGGTCCGAATAACAGATGAATGAAAAAAAACTGTAAATATGACTAACTTTAATAAAAGTTCAATACATGCCCTGCCATTTTGTTAGACCATGCATGATAGTTTTTTCATCCACAAGACAATTAAATAAACCAAATGATCTTAATCATCATAACGTCATCAAAACGTTATTTTTCTTCATCTGAGACCTGCTGAAGGAGAAAAAACACATTACACAATTTACTGTAACACATGCAAGTAGTTCTGAATCTTTTTTACATATTGACCAGAGGGGCTTCATGAATCATTGTTTGGACTTTACCCACTTAGCTCCACTTAGCCAAGTGTGGTTAATGTCTGACAGAGCCAATGTGTGAAGAAAATAAGTGTGAATTTACACCAAAAGCAGGAGAGTCTTTTCAACGTCTTACATTGACAAGCTCGTGCTGTCTGATACATTTTAGAAAAGGCAGCAACAGATGATATCCGGACCTAATTTCCTGGTAGCTGTCATACGCGGATATGAGGAAACAGCTGTACTTTGCATTTAGTTGCTATTTTGAAAAATCCTTTTTTGTTAACTGCTTGCTAAGAGTCAGACTGAAACTACTGTGATGCTACAGCCAGCTGGGAGTTGCACATAAAGCTTAGCATGAAGACTCAGAAGGGAGGAAGAAATAAACCTGCCTGTTAAACTAAAGTAATCAAATCAATTAGTTTATTCATGTTTATTCCTCTCTGCTTGGAAGTTAATTAGATAAAGGCTTTACATGCACATGTAATCTAATAAATAGATTCCCTGATATCAAAATTCCACTAAACTACATCAGATGTCCAGAGCAGGGTCAGGTGAGAAGACGTCATATCTTCTCTTAGCATGCTTAGCGTCCATCTTTTTGTATAAAACTGCAGCCAGAACCATGAGGGGATTATGTGTACAAGTGGATAAAGAATATAAGAATATAATCTTTATTGTCTTTGCACATTTCTAAACAATTAAATAGTCTTTGACAGCAATCCTTTAAACAGCAGCATATACAATAAAATGATCAAATAAATAAATATATAATAGTCTAAAATGTCTGAAATGTAGTGAAGTTTGGCATTAAAAAACATGGAAGAAACTGTTCTTCTGTCTTTTTTCTGTCCGAGCCCTGGTGACCCTGAGCCTGCCAGAGGGGAGGGTGTCAAAAATACCTTTCCCTGGGTGTGGACAGTCAGACCTGATCTTTAAAGCTCTCTTTCTCTGCAAGGCAGGGTAGATGTGCTCCAGGGAAGGAAGAAGAACACCAATGATCTTTTG
>JAPMNP010719638.1:0-10801 GCA_029874935.1 Atherina boyeri | reverse complement strand
GTAGCTATGCAAAGACAACATTTGCATGTTGGTTGGCAATATTTCTGACCTTGACTTTGTCTATTTGCAATTTTGTGTATATTTAAATAGCCTAGAATGTATATAAAATAAATTAAGACCATTATCACAAATGGTAACCTTGCTCAACACAGATATTAATGTGTGTGGTATTGTAAGGGCAACTTATATTGGTCAATCTGAACTTTTTCATCTTATGGAAAGATAACAGCGATACTTAGAAGTATTTTTAAGCCTTGATCAGAGTGTTTCAGGTTATTTTACATCACACACAAGTTAACCCAGTTCTCTTTTATTCAGTCATCCACACAGACCAATCTAAGTCAATGTACTCAGTAATTTGTGAATACCACTATAGTTTAATGCATCTTGTTTCCAAACTGAAAACAGAGCAGTTTTGTTAGACTTTGTACCCTTTTAACCTCAGAAATGATGACCTAGTCTGAACAAAAACATCAAGTTTTCCACAGTGATGCTCATTTTGGTTTGCAAGAGCTGATCCTGAAGTTGCTCAGTCAGTGTAGGAGGAGTGGTGTGATGAATTGGAGTTGTCTGGCCAGAGGATTTATGTGGCAATAAAATACGTAATAATTGATGATTTGGAGTTTACAGTGATCAGCTAAACTAAGTTAGCAAAGAGCAGTTTAGATAAGTGTCAAGCCTATTTAATTGTGTTCTGTAATTGTTTCCAAACTGCATTGTAGAAACTTCTCTTTCTCTCCCTCACACACTTTAAAAGAGAAACACTGAAATTGAGAGAAGGAGAAAAAGAAAGAAGAGAAAAGGCAGATGATATGGTGTTTGTGGGAACACTGAGCAGTCTTTGTTTCCATTTTGACACCATGATCTCTGACAGTTTCTTATGTTTCAGCCCTGGGTACTGTTGAAATAAACTGAACACAAGCTTGTTTTGAGAAGATTTCACATCATATTTCCTCATTTTCCCTCACATTGCAGTTTTGAAATAAGCCAGCACAGCCCCAGATGAATAAGCTGATGAAACATAGAATTCTTTCTCTTTTTTCTGCTATTTATTATGTATTTTATACATCCTGTGTTATCTCATCATGTTTTATAGCTCATACACAGGCAACACACACATATTTGTGCTCTGCACATGTTGATTTGGTGAGATATGCAGATGTTAGATATTCATTCACTGTATACTGGGCCTCTCCAGCTGTGCCACATTGAAATCCTGAGAAGTGATGATAGCACGAGACTCGTAAGTGCCTGTCGGAGAGCTGAAGGTAGAAAATAACTCACTGGCTTTATGGCCCCAATCACACATAATATATCTGTCCATATGAGGACACAAGCTCAGTTCCCAGGCTTCAGGCATAAAAAACCCATACATCTATTACAATTTTCCCTCAATTTATTTACTTCTTGTGTATTAGTACGGAAGAAAAGAGGCTCTGTTCAACACTTCCATTTTCTCATACCTTGTTATTTGCTTAAATTACCTAATGCATTATTTGTGCT
Source organism: Atherina boyeri (assembly GCA_029874935.1). NCBI lineage: Eukaryota > Metazoa > Chordata > Actinopteri > Atheriniformes > Atherinidae > Atherina > Atherina boyeri. The sequence continues at coordinate 9,298 of JAPMNP010719638.1, read as the reverse complement.
GGAAAACAACATCATTAAACATTATACTGTATATGATTAGCTGTTGAGCAATATTGTCTCCTTTTTTTTGTGTTTTTGTTGATGGGTTATGGTCTGAATGAAATATGGTAGCTAAGACTTCACCTGTCAGGGGACACTGGATACTGGAAGCAAATTTCAAAGATCTGTTTTTCTTTCTCTTAGCAAGAATTGCATGAAAAAGCAACCTATAGAAAGTCTCCTTTTCAGAGTCTTGGAAGCGAAGTAAGTTAGAACACATTATTTTAGAGAATCTTTTAAAACTACAAATGTGTGGCAATGATTTGTTTTAAAAACAATAAAGGGTGAGAAAATAGCAAACAACAACACCAAAAAACCTCTACATACTTGTTGGCTCTCAGAAGGATCAGCTGCTGTATATCTGATCTGTGTTGTCACTTGAACACTGTAATTACACAGTTTTTCTTTTTCTAAGAAATGGAACACTGTTCAGACCTTGCCTATCCTCATCAACTTCGGCTTTTCATTCTTTACCCATAATGTAAACAGTGACCACCTTATGGTCCAGGTTACACTATACGAGATGTTTTTTTTTCTCAGGATGCTGTCCAACCTCATCAGAAGGATAGAGTGTTTATAGATGTTGTCTGCAGCAGCCATACGCAAAGGCAGGGCTAGGGAAAGTAAGGGAGATGCAATATTGGGAAAGAAAATAAATAACTGCTGCTTTGCACTGCTGACCACTGATGAAGGTGACAGTTTGGCAAAGTTAAAACCCTCATTCTCTGAATGTATGAGAGAAGGTGGCTATTCAACCATCAGTCCATAAGAACTGAAGAGAGGAGTTGCTGCTGAAGCAGAGCTGTTTTATAAGTCGCTGTGAGATGAAATATCTAGAGCCATGGTCTATCAAACAGAAGCTGACTCAATACTTAACTCATTTAAGTCATTCTTGTTTGCAGTTGGATGCCACAAAAGCAAACAAGTCGACCTGCATATACTTCCTCCATTTTGTCTCAACTGTTTACCTAAACGAAAACCAGAGCAACTTAAAATCGTTTTTCACATATATTGCAATTTATTCTTTCACCATTTGCACAAAGAGGACACAATATATGATGAACTGTTTACACCAGAATGCAGTCAGCTTTCACTGATCTGTTTTTCACATCAGAAATACTGTACATAACCACCTTTTAAGAGAAAATGAAAAGGAACATACTGATCTGGGCATTTCAGTAAATACATTCATACAGAACCATTTTGGTCCAGGAAGGGGAGTGACCCAAGCTGCTGACTTCAGACATATATACTGTATGGTTATGGTTGCATGTGGTAGAAATACTGTTTTGACTGTACAGGAATTTTCTTACTCAATGTATACAAGCACTCTCTCGCACATTTGCAGCACCACGGTGTGCATCGTACTCCCAGCTCAATTATCAGATGTCTACTTTTATCATATGCTCTAATACAACCCTCAGCAGATGTTGATGGAAAATAGCTTCAGTCTGCAGTTATTTCTACCTACTAAACAGCAGCAATTGGCTGAAGCACAAGAGCAATTTTCTGACATGACAAAAAAAAGTGCTTTAATTTGCTTTAAGGGGCCAGATGCACAAACTAGGCATTTGCACAAAAACATGCAAAAACTTGCTTGCTTGACACGCAAAGTGGTGTTTTTAAACAAAGAACGTGTTAAAACAATTTAAGAAGGATTTGGTGATCAAATTGTATTATATATTCTTATCAAATTGAGGGTGTTGTGAATAACTGCAGCTGTGTGTAGTTGTCATGAGTAAAGACTGCTGTGGGCTCGTTGGAAGACCTTGGTAATGTGACTTAAAGAGGACGACATTGTCTGGCATGAGATGGTAACTGGCTCATGCCTCGCTTTAGGCTATCAAACATTGTTTAAGAACAAATCTAGCATAGCATCCTGATGATATATAGCTACAGGCTACAGTATGTCTTCATCTCAGACATGCAGGGGTTGCTGGTTCCTATCCTGTATCTCTGAGTCTGTCTTTGTGAACTAATTCAATTTCATTTGACGCCGTAGACGTCTCTTTTATTTTTCATTCAGTTGTTTGTTTTCTTTTTGATTCACCAACTTAGATCAGCAAATAAAGAAGATATCTAAATAGTGTCTTCAGATATAAGTACCTCAGTTTAATTTTCATTACACTTCTTTTTTGCTGTTGCTTTAATTGTCAACAAAACATCAATCTAAGGCTCAAGGTGTGAGTATAAATCAGGCTCGTGCACATGGTAACCATACATTTGCACGGTTTATAAATCTGGCGAAAAGAATGTATATGCACATCTCTAGTTTTGTGCATACATAATTTAAGTTATAGAATGATAGTTCTTATGCATCTGGCCCCTGGAATCTTAGGAATTGTGATTTCATAGCAAAAGAGAGCTGTTTCTACTTCAAACTTAATACAGGTACAACATCTGGGAATGTCCTGTGGTGCAGAGCTATACTGTGTAGTATATCTTAGAGAGGGGCTGACTGTAATGGCCTCTGACCTCTTTACTTTGGGTCAAGCCAACTGCACAGATTTATATCAACCCTTGGGCTCCAAATGCCAACAGTAATCCATCCAACTGTAACATTCAACAGATCTGGAATACCAAAATTGCTTGCATTCATACCCTGAAAATATATATGCACATACACTCATACACACACTCACTAATATGTATGAAATATGCTGACTGCAATCAAATAAAATCATCTGTATAAACACACATATACATACATGATATTTACCAATTATAAATTAACATTGTGCAAATAGTCATACAAACAAAGTCAAGTTCAGTTAGTTTGGACAAATCTTTTCGGAACTAAGAGATTGATTAATGTTCTGCAGGCGTCTTCCCCTCTTTATTCAGAGGCAACTGTGCTAATAAATTTCTTTGTTGTTTAAATAACAGCTACTTACGTTTTGTTCTACTTTTAGGCTGCAGGGTTTTGTTCAGTGTCCACGGCCACTGCAGATTCAGCATATGGCTGCATATTAGACACTGTCCATAGAGTAACTGGGTGCATGCAATCATTAGCACAGTCTGACTTTTTGACATTTGATGTAGTCGCTGACGTGATGGCACTGTAGGGCACAAATACTGGACGAATGATTCAAAAAGCTTAGAACTACAGCTCAGTAAATCTGCACAATTGACATAATGACATAGCACCCTCGTTCCAGAGGCATTGTGTCATTTTGATTGACAAATCCAGACGCGGGATTCATGCATGCTTGGTTTTACAGGACACATCTGTCGTGTATTCCCTTTCTTTGATTTGAGTGCAAAGCTTCCCCCTATCAGCTGTGATGACAAAGGGTAATGTGAGTCAGACAACATCCTTGATGGCAAGGGAAAAGCAAAGTAGCACAGAAGTTCAGCTATTACCCCTAAAAACACACTTTGTAGTATATTTAACACAACTGTAGCACTGAGCAGTATCTAAGGTTTGACCTACATAAAAAAGATCTATTCTTATTCTAAACATAAAGTGATGCGATGATCATTTCAGTTTATTTCTATATTCATCCCATGCCATTTCTTGACCTGTTTTTAACATCTATATGTAAGCCAGGAAGGACCTGGGACAAGCAGCTGCCTGTTTCCCATGTACAATAACACTGTGGTCAACAGAATGTTTTTCTCTTCTTTTTTCCCCACATTTTCATTAAAATCAGTATAGACAACAAAACAACATAGAGATACCAGAGCAAAGCATATAAAAAAAGCATTCTCTTCTGTCCCTGTTTTCCTTTTTTGTGAAATTTGTTTGATCTTGCTTTTTGTGTACACAGTTCAATGTCCAGTTTGTATTTGTCTCTCAGTACCACAAAACACAGTTGTTAGACAGCACACATTAAAGCTGAGGCTCAAGCCAGGACCCTGTCTTTAGTTCTTGTTTCTTTTGCTGTTACTTGAGGTTTTTGATTTCATTTTTTATTTTATTTTTTTATTACTATACATGGCTTATCTGCCTCAAGATGCTGTTGCTGAATTGTTCGAAAGGCAGCAGCTTCACATACGATAATAGCAAACATCTAGAAAAATCCATTCACGAGACTCAAAGCATATTAGGCATCTCAGTGCAGATGTCTGTCATATTGTCCTTTCACACAGGCAAACTGCTGCTCTATCTCCCAGTGACACTGATGCACTGAGGTTTGCTCCCACAAGGGACTTCTCGGCCAACCAGGACAGTCGGTTTGAGCCAGATGAGAGCCTCAAAACATCCAAATTTCATCATCAAGTTCTCTTCAAAAGTGGCTCTCCACACTCTCTTTCTGTGTCTCATAACACTGCATCTTATCTGTAAGGCCGATATCCTCCACAAGGGTGCAGTTGCTGATGGTTCCCTCGTGCTGCTGGGAGACGCATTTGTCCGTGCCCTTGTCATGGGCCGTGCCATTGTGGCAGCCGGCCACAAGCATGTGCTTCTCTTCAGGGCTACAGACAGGGACAGAGGATTTGGCGATGTCTGGGAAGTGGGACAACCGTGAGACATGGTTCAACAGGCTGGCTGTCTTTGTGTTGGGGGTGTTGCTGTAGGTGTGGCGGTATTCCTCCTCAATGTTCCTCCCTAGTTTCCAGCGCTTCCACTTCTTGAGGATCTCTGACTGCACCTTTGTTGAGTACAAAACAAAAGGAGACATTAGAAATTTGATGACAAAAGGTTAATCTGTGGTTGACAAAAGTGTTGTGCAACTGAGGAGACTCACTTCTTTGTTGACAAAACAGTATAAGATGGCCACCAGGAGACCCTGAGGAGGCAACCAACACTGGGTCAGTTCTCATAAACTCATCACAACCAAAATAATAACTTGCTTAATGTTTTGTGGCAGACAAAGCTCCGGTAAAGTGTTTCCTTTTTCAAGCAGATAAGAAAAACCCTGTGTTTGGTTAATAAATCAGGAAGTCACAGAACGGTGTGAGGGGTTTTTATTTGGCAGCTCAATACTTTTCAGGGTACAGAAGACAGGCTTTGATTTGTTCTCTGTTTTTTGTTTGAGTTTGCTGTTGCTTTACCTTTAAATCATGATAACTCCCTGCTATGTTTTCTTTAGATTCCCCCCTGTAAGTTTTTAAGTTAGCATCACACTCCACCTTTACACCACATCTAAGGTTGAATTGTAATAATAATAATAATAATAATGATAATAATAATAATAATAATAATCTTTTTTCTGTTCATACAACCTGACAGCTGTGTAGGGAGGAGATGGAGGTAAGAATATCTATCTGCAGCCATGTCTCAGAGAATCACAGAATACTGCATTCCTGTCATTCCCTTCATGTCCATGTCAGTGGACTCATCCATTTTCCAAGCTCATCCAGTTTATTGACCCTATATTCCACATCTCTTACTCAAGTCATGTGAATTAGGGCTACTATTTCACTCATTCAGCTGCTCCAACATGTTAACAAATTTTCTTTTTGCACAGTTAGACATGGCAGATGTTTAAATGTGCTAGAATGAACAGCCGTAAAAGCCAAACCATCAACAAAAAAAAAATCTAAAAATCGTTCTTTTAGAGAAAGAGGGTTTCTCAGAAATGTTTTCATTGCTTTGCTCTTTGTTTGTGTTTCTCAGCGACATACACAGCTTTCGTAAGAGGAAAAACACTGTGCTCTGGAATGTCCATGACAAATCACCCCTGCATGTGTCACGAGGTGGGCACACTGAGACAGGGTTGATGTGAAGAGACAAATCAAAAGCTGAACTTGGATTCAAAAATACACAAATTCTCAAGAAACAGAGCAGACAGATGGATGAAGCTGCTGTAGAGATTCTCACTCTGAGCTAAAATGAAGCAAGTGTGAGCACACAAAAGGTGCTGAAAAATGCTAACATCGAATGACCCTTGCAGCTGATAGCCACCCCCAGATATGATCACACCACCCCTGCAAATTGACAGGATTGGTTTCTAGTTGCATATGAAAATATGATCATTTAAACATGCTATTTGGAGACTTTTATTGGGGCAGTGAAGTTCCAAGGTAAATGTGCTATGGTGTTGATTGCTTGACTCATTTAAAAACACCATAAACTGTAATACATCATGTAAAAAAAAAAAAAAACAACAACTTGGTTTTTCACTAAAGACTATGCTTTAAATAAACTTAATCAGGACATGTGCATTTGAGCTATATCTGTTTAAGGCTTAAAACCATACAGCTGCACTACCCATCTTTATCTATGGGATCATATATGCATCCTCCTCACATTCTCTCTGGCTCATCTGTCATCCGAGTTCCCAGAGCTTAAAGGTCTCTTTCATTATATCACACTGTGACACAGTCATTAACAGTGTGCATGCTATATTACAATATGTAAATGTAATACTTTCTGACAGTGACTAAATACATCCCCTCACAATTTGGAGGTTGGGCTTCAGAACTTAAAGGTTCCACCTTGTTTTATAATCATGTCGATCAATTTTAGAATTTGTGTTTTTGTGTGGTGAAGCAAATGAATGTTCAAGAATGAAAGATGTATTCATCATCCAACCTGAAAAGAGGAGAAGAAGAGATCAATGAAGAGCTTGGTGAGACGCAAACTGATGGTTTTCTTGGTGGACTCATCTGTGACAAAGATAAAGACCACCTGATGGATACCCAGCAGTGGGATCAGGGTTAAGGTCGACTTAGCCAACCTGATGTAGAAGACAACAAGTAGACAGGAAGTAAAAATTAGAGAGAACAAGCTATAAAAACAAAATATAATAAATGTATATTTAACTTTTGAACTCACCTGAATTTGTAATCTGTGTATCTCATTTGGTGTGCTCGGAGTTTTGACACAAGAATTTTGATGATATGGATAAAGATAAGAAAGTTGATCTGAGAAACACAGGAGACAGGAATGTTGTTGGAAATAGTTTTACCATAATGATTTGTAGTCATGCGGAATAGTGATGGGGTCTCCAGGTTTTTTCACTGGACACATTTCAGCAATAAAAAGTCGTTTCAACTTAGAAATGGCTCTTCACGTAGTAGCTTTAGCAATTTTGAAAAACTTTCTAATAGTATGTACAGATGCTACTGTATCTTCTCTTCCAACAGACTGTATACTGTTTCTGCAGCCCCCTCTACTTTTTAACCCGATATTATGATCCCAGTCTGTTATCACAACTAATAGTTGTAAGACATCAACATATAGTCAGTGAGATCCTCTGGACAATTCAAAGTAGTGTGGATATAAATAAAGTAAGGGGAAAAAACAGTTTATTCAAAAGTTCTTGAAGTTATTTTCTATGTAGGATTTATTCCTGTTATTTGTTCCCAGAGCCTATGCTGAATTGAGAAAAAGGGCATGTAATCATGCTGCTCTTTTCACATGGAAACAACTTAAGAATAACTTAAAATTTCACTAAATTAAGTCTTATGTGACTTTGAGCAAGAAGTTTTGAAATATACTTTTGAAATAATCTGCAGCTTCTTCTTATCATTGTTTTGACTTGTAATTTTCATTTTGCCATATTTTACTTGCGAGATTAATCTTGTGGTTTTATCTTTATTAAAGCTTTCTCATTCAATTAAATACTTATGTAAACATTTCAGGATTAGTCTAGCTTATACATGTTGTGTGTCATAACTGTGCTGCTACTGCTGTGTTGGCCAGGGCTCTCTTATAAAAGCATTTTTAATTTCGATAAGACACCGTCTTGGTCAAATGAAGTTCATAAATAAACAAAAAGGAAAGCCACTGGCTTCAGCCTACTCCTTTTTCGGTTTCTGTCTAAATGATTACTTTCATTTGAAATAATCTTTTTTTGTTGTTGACCGAAATAAAGCAAATATATATAGAAAGTAAAGGAAATATCAAAGAGAAAATATTGGCTCCCAGATGTAAATGAGCCGGCACATCCAGCTGACAACACACCTGTAATGATGTGAATTTTGAGTAAAGGTCCAACATTACATCTTGAAACATCTCCTGTCACCTTAATATATTGTTTTACACAACCAAAAAGTATTGTGAAAAGACATATACACCCAGAAAACAGTGCATCAAGGTGAAATGTGTTAAGGAAATTGCAGAAATCTCAAAGGAGTCTAATTTACTGATCATTAATATGTAGAACATTTTTCTTCCAGAAGCTCAACCGTAATTGGATTGTATAAATAATTATGTTTTTTATTTAGAATATTTCTTAAATTAATTTCTATAATTACATATAATCCAGTCTGAGGATTACAAAATTAGGTGTGAGGCCATTTCTTTATTGTGCTGGTGGACATGAATGTATAATCGTATTCCTTTTTCTTTCTTTATGGTTTGTAATGTCTCTATAATACAGTTTGCCTATTTCTGATGGAGCAGGTCCTTATCTGTTAAGATAGAAAAATTTGACTTGTCACATGTTGTAGACAATATGAGACAGTTAGCATGCAACCAGCCATTATATTTTCTTGACCGTAGCCTATACCGTAGTTTTTAATGCTCCAACATATAGTTTTTAGGTATCCACTCCACTCCACTGGGTGTAAGATTATTCCTCTACCCAGCCAACTTTGGCAGACAACTTGCAGATGTTTGTGAACAGGTCAGTGGAGTGGATGGGATGAGATGCGGCATGCAGCAATGGAAAATCAGAGACTGCAGAGACTTGGCTCCATCACTGCTCAATGTGCTGACCATGTTCAGCACTGACGGAGCGCAGAACTCTTCAGGAAGAGTCAGGATGGGACAGTGTTTACCAGATTTAAGGTTGTTTTTTTAAAGTTTTTTATGCTGGAATGTCAGCCATCTTTGTTTGCCATTCACTTGAAAGTAGAGCATATTATTATCCACAGCTAAGAGAAGAGAAGACTTCACAAGAGCAAGTACAGAAGATGCACAACATGTTCATGCCCCTTAAGAATAGAAAGGTCATATTGAACTTTATCAATAAACACTTTTAAAAGAAAAAAGTGTGGAAAATATTTTCAATGTTGCATGACCTGAAGCAAACAAGAATGGAGTCAAAGTGATGGCATGGACACGCATGGTGTCCAGTGGCAATAAGTCACTAGTTTTTATTGATGATGTGACAAAGGATAGAAGCAGATGAATGTATTTTGCAGACTACAGGGCTGTATTGTCTACTTGGATTCAGTCAAATGCAGCAAAGATGATTAGATGGTGCTTCATAGTATCGAGAGACACTGACCCAAAGCATACAACCCGAGCTTTTCGGACAGTAAAGCAGTGGGATATCCTGCACTGGCTGAGTGAATCCTTTCATGCCAGTTTGATAGAGCTTTATTTCACTGTCTAAGAACAAATCTTAACGCAGGGTGATAT
>JAPMNP010719628.1:0-11060 GCA_029874935.1 Atherina boyeri | reverse complement strand
GACCTGGTCCACTAACTAGCATCAGATCCCTCCATGCTGGCTTCCTGCTCCGAACGTTCGCCTGCCCCCTTGGATTGCACTCCCGCATTCGCCTTGCGGCCCTCTATCGGCCATAACTGCACGTTCTTTTACGGTCATTTGCCGTAACAGCACGACGTAAGTTTGGGTCGTCGACTCGGGTAGCGGTTTTGTATTTCAAATTAGACTACAAATGCGACTTACGGCTTCACTAAAGCCGGTAGGTGGAGCATCCTGCAAGGCTCTCTGGGGGTGGAACATACTCAGCTGTATAAATGGAAGATACTAAGCAGCAGGTTGCTTGAAAAATTGTCATCATGACGGAGCCTGCGAAGAAAGGGAAGAGTATGTCGGAGGAGGCAAAGAAAAGAAAACGGGAGCATGATAGAGAAAGAGCTCGAACTAGAGTGAACATTGGACCGGCTTTCACTCGTTGGCGGGAGTTGAAGGAGGCTACACAATGCGAGAATGATGGTCACATGGCGTTGTTGCTGCTGGACTTGTTAGTAATAATCTTTTTCCTCCCAACAGTGCATATATCTGTGTACGATTCATTGTAGATTGTTTTTGTATCGATTGGCTCGTGTTAGCTAAGGAGTTAGCTATTGTGCTAATATCGTGCCAAGCACGTAAGTTTGTGTTTTGTAAGGCGTTTTCTACCACTGATGTGCTGAGTTGAATGCCGTGAAGGATTTCAATAATTGCCAAAATCACCCCAAATGTTCGGTTTTCCAAAGTTGCTCATTCTTAGTTTATGTTTACCGTTTTTGATTCCTAGCATGCTAGAGTCAATGGAGTGAGTTGATTTTTGGCGATGGAGACATTTGACTGGGAAAGTAGTTGTCGACTTCTCGGGGAGTGAAAATGTGAGCATGCAAGCATGCCATGCACGTTAGTGTAGTGAGGTTTAAATACTAAAACATGCCGACTTTATATCTTTTTCCTTGTCACTGGACATTGTTATTTCCAAAGCAGCTCCTGGATAGCCTCCAAACCAAATAACCACAGGCGTGCCGCGTGTGTGACTCGACGGTAGGCTAAAGTATTTACGACAGCGGCATGTACAATTCCGCTTCCGACCTGTTGGGGGCAATGACATTAGAAGGGGGGCCGAAGCGAGAAAGTCTTTGGCGTTGATTCTTACACTTGTTGAAATTTTCGTACTTTATGCTTAAAGCAATACAACATACGCTTATTAAACTCCATGCCTCTGACTGTTTTGTTTGCACTGGGGCCCTCATTGACCCGCAGCTTCCCTGAGCTGAGAAACCGCTACACAGCTGTCTGGCCCTGCCCGGAGTCACTCTTGCTTTACGGCACCGCCTCACTCGCCAGCCACTCTAAATCATCACACTAGCCGTTTTGGACGCTCACCATGGATGATTCGGCATATAAACCCAGGCGAATATTATCAAACGAAGCGAAGAGAAAAAAGAGTGACAGAGAAAGAGACATGGCAAGAGTTAACATCGGGCCAGCTTTTAGTCGCTGGAGAGAGATAAGAGAGGAGACTGAATGCAAGACAGATGCCGAATTAGCCATGTTGCTGTTGGATTTGTGAGTAATAAACGTTTAGCTATCGTGTTCTGCGTTGTTTTCGTGATGTGGCTTTACACCCATGACATAAAGATAGTTTAGTCTGCATTTTAGCTGCTAGCACCTCTAGAAGCTAGCTATGCAGCTTAGATGTAGCATGCATAGCCTGGATCTAGCAGTTAGATATAGTTGCTGTCGGGCAGAAAGCTGCATGGACAAAAAAAGAAACTTCACCAACATTGTGTTATGTTTAATCTCTGAGCGTCTGATATGATCATAATGAGAGATGGAAAACAAAACCGTATCTGGCCAGGCTATCTCACCAGTTGTTTTTATCCAGGAATTGAAGACATAAGATGAGTTTGGTGCCCCCATTATTTTGGATAAGTATGTCGCCCCTTCAGGTTATGATCTGATCCATCGAAAATGGCTTAGCTTTTTTATTTCCAGGTAACTTTTCAAGATAACACTTGAAAGGTTGATGCAATGCTTCAGAATTTGGTTACAGTTTATGTAAAACAATGTTTCATCATTAATATTTCTGAAATGTATGCTCAGCCTTGCCTTTTTATGATAAAATTAACTGAATTGTGCCTTATTTTTCAGCTTTCAAACACACCATATGACTTCTGCTTCCAAGAAGAGACATACAGAATCACTACCAGCAAGTGTTACAGAAGATTCTGGGTATGTCTTTTTTTCTTTTTTAAACTAGCGTTTTAATAGCAATTTTCACATGTTAAAATTTTGGAATACTAATATTGTAACTATACACATGAGTTTTTAATCATTCATTAAACAGTTCTAGTAAAGACTTCTTCATTAAAATTTTATTCCCTTGTTGGTTTGCTTTATCTATCATTTAATTTCAATCGACTTGATGTATGTATTCATCAATTTTCTGCTGTAATGGTATGTGTATACTGCTAGTTTGACTTGTGTAGAAAAAACTATTTTCATGTGCAAGACACAAAAAAACAAAACATTTTTGTCTAGGGATAAAGAAATCCATGAAGAAGGAGCTCATCTGGTTTGCAGAGAAACTGAAGAGGTTGGTGTAGAACTCAGGTCAGTGTTCCTTTCAATTTAGACTATATAATTAATTTGTTCCACAAGGCATGTATAGGTTTAATTTTTTTCCTCCACATTTTGCAGCATGTACTCCTTCAGCAGCACTGAAGAAGAGCAAGATGACTCTCTAGATGAGGGTGAGGTGAATAGCATGTAAGTATTTAATCTTTTTCTGTCAATTTTTCTAAAATTGAATGGATCTTTCAGTATGATTTTTGTTTTTATGAACAGTGTTGACATTGATGGATGCTGGAAGGATCCAACTCATAAGCGTGGCAGATGATGAAGGTGTAAAAGTCAAACTCAGAAGCTCACATTTATATATAACATTAATTCTATGCAAGCATTATTTTGCTTTATGTTTACATCCTTAATACTTTTATGTAGTTCTGTCAAACATGGCTAACTGGAAATACACAACATCATGACAGCAGTGTATTCATGAGCATCACTTTTTCACAGATTTAAACAAATGATAACACTATGGTTATAGCTCATCTGCCTCACATGACCTAAGTTCAGATTCAAATCAAATAAATTCTGACCCCATCAAAGCAACCATTCAAAATATTCTCAACTAGTTTTGAAATACATGCTAATTATTATTGTATCGTATTGCTCAACATTTTTGTGGCCTCTGGTAGTTTCTCTGCCTGCCTCTTCAGAATAACAGATGGGCAGCAAATGATTTATTACAACTTTGGCATTACATCTCACCATGTTGGGAGGTGCCTTAGTGTGAAAATCTTCCAAAGTTCAGTAGAATTTAGCTGAATTTTAGAATTATGATTAATGGAATTAAAGCCCAATGATTGAGTTAATCTATCATGGAATTGTTATATTTATCACTACATTTTTTAACAAGTGGCACTCTCCAATGTTTTCTCAGTCTAACCATTTCAGTGTTATTTCTAAATGTAATCTTATCTACAATAAACGAGTGTTAGAAAAGAGAGTTCTTTTATCTTAATGCTAGTGTGTACATGAAATATTTTTCAGAGATGCATCTAAATGTCGAATTTCGAAATTTGTATATACCCAATACTAGGGCTGCAACTGACTATTTTAGTCGTCGACTAATCTCTTGTTAATTTTTTCGATTAGCCACGATAATTTTTTTCAACCTACAACCAATGCTGGCTGTCAACATAACAATACCATCTTTAAATGTATCGTGAGTACTACCCTGACTTGTTATTCTCAACTCAACATGCTAAAGAAAATTTAAAAGAAAAACACTGACTCAGTTGAAAATTGAAAAAGAGCCTGTAGTAAATAAAAATGTTTCCTCTGCTCCAGCATTGTTGACACTACCTCAACTTCACTGGTCAGGTCTCAACAAAAAAGTTAGTCCTCATGAAAACAAAAAAAGTATTTTTGAACAATGTAAATATCAACCACTTAAATGTAACCAGCATTCCATGAGGTCAATATATTGACGTGTTCTGGGTCGAGACAAGCTCTCTTCTTTGACACTATGTTTCCAGCAACAGAGAAGAGACGCTCTGCAGGCGTGGAGATAGTTGTAGGCAATCCTAAAATCAGTTATAACAAGCGGACTGTAACACTGCTTTTATTGTTGAAATGAGATTGAGATGACTGGCTGGTTGTTCTGCTCGCGGCTAAACTAGTCGCGTTACTGTTAATGACGATTTTAGATGTACGGATGGTTGACAACGCTTGTCTGGTCTTCTGACAACAAAGTTGTTTTTCTTCCTAGTCAGTGTGATTTTAAACGAGTTGCATTTAACAATGTCTCTTTTTTTATGGGAAAATGAGCTGCGTCGTAGTGAGTGTGAGTTTATTGCGTCCTTTCAGATTCTAATGCATCAGAGAAGCAGAACGCGGACATTAACATCACTGTTTCCTGCTTAGGTGGTGTTCGGAGGCTGTGACATTCAGAGCACTTTCCCAACACCTCATAACTATTCGGTAACGTTAACGTATCCGTTCAGAGTTCTGGGGGCCGATGCTTCAGGGTGTTTACGTTTTAAATGTTCCTGCATGGCCGTAGTTCTACCGTGATAGGCCAATCCAGCTTTGCATAATCCACATTTCACATTTTTTTGGGCAGTTTGCCACTTAGCTGCCGCTTGAATGGAACTCTAGCTACATTTCCTGTACATTTCACTCTATTAAGAAAAGCGCCCTGTGAGATGTTTGGAACCGAATGTAACCTGTTTTACCTCACACATTGTTTTATTTTCGAAGCCCTTATGAATACACGTTTGTAATGTGACGAGTAGACCATAGAAATTTCCCGTCGACGCATTTTTGTGGTTGACGTTATTGACGAATCGTTGCAGCCCTACTCAATACATGAGCTTCAAATATTGTCCTGAAATGCAGTACTTGAGCCAACTTGTTAATGTATTTAAACTTGATTTAAGACAATGATTGAATTTTGAGTTTTGTCAATTTTGCAATTATTATTTTTCTCTGATCAAATTTAACAATGCTATATATCATTGACAGCTAAGCCAACATGGATGGCAAACTTTTGAGTCTGTACAGTGTGTACGCATGATGGCAAACTTTTCGCACTATCAACTGAAACAAAAACTTTAAGCTAAATTGGCGTAGTGCTGTGATTTTTGGAAAAACTCTCTTCTTCATGTTGGTTTTAATAAACCTTTTGTTACTATCACCAGAGCCAGAGGGACCAAATATAAAACTGGAATGTGCTCTGTCGATGGATGTGATGCTAAGTACTGCAGTACTCAACAGTTCAAGTTACCAGAGGACCCAGAGAGGAGGCTGGAATGGGTCATGTTTCTTGCTAAAGTCAACAAGCAGTGCTTCAAAGAATCATCATGGACTGATATTACTGTGTGTAGTGAGCACTTTCCAAGAGACTGTCTTGTTAATTTGAACGGTGTTGTTCAACTGAAGGCTGGTGCAGTCCCATCACTGTACCTGAATTCAGGACCAGAGGATCCTGTGGAGTGCCACGACCATGTAAGTTTTGCAATGAGACATACACAAATCACCTTTTTTATAATATAGACCATGTGATTTGAAAATCAAAGTAAAACACAATAATTCATTTTGTGGCCTGATACATTGCTTGTACTAATGGCTATATTATTACAGCCCTGCTAGTGCATTGCCAATTGCAGATTGTTGCTAAAGTTTGGTTAACTACAGTCAAATTTTATTACAAACCATGCATGTATGTATGCATACATGCATAAATGCATGCATGAGGCATAAAGTTGAAAATAACATACTAGTAGGGGAGTGATCACATTTTGGGCCTGTGTTGCAGCCAAGGGGCAACTTCCGGCCGTTTAAGTTGAAGCCAGTGCGGAAGTGCTAAAAATTGCAATTCATCCCTCATCCATTAGGGACTGGCTCCAAAACATTGAAAGTCCCCATAGACTCCTATGTCAAAAAGGCCAACTTCACAGCAGAAATAAACATGTTTACAGCCTGGTACAAAAATCCATTCTCAGCTGAATAGGTCAAGTTTACCTTCGTGACAACACTGTCTCTTGTTTTGGGTGAATGTTTTTATAACTCATCAGTGTAGATGATATTTAATCTTGAAATTGCGCAAATTTAGGGGCGTGGCCAATTGATTGACAGGGGAAAGATGGCTGTCGCCAGCGGCTATTGTCGGTAGGCTCCCGCTCTTAAATTTACGGCGAAATCCAGTCGCAAGGAGAAGCAGAGGGGTGCAGACGAGCACAACCTTGGTTTTTAGCCGGCTATCACTTGCGCCTTAGCTTTACCTCGCCTACGTCCGTTAGCTCCAGGTTAGCTCTTAGCTACGGGCAGCTAGTGTCAATCATCCGCTTCCGAGCTCACAGATCCTCTCTCAGCTTCACATCTTTGCCCGTATCTGTATTTTCCGGCAGTGACGAGATGTGTGACGCTGCCGAGGCGGCAAAGGAGGGAACCTCCCATTTGGCTTCAAGTCTTCTATTAGCAAACGAGGCGGAAGCTCTATCCCTATATATTAACAGTCAATGGTTGCAGCCTGTTGCACAAGGAATATTTCACTCCATTTTAAGTAATTGAAAGTTATATCTTGATTATTTTTATAATGTGGCTAACTGCCTAAACACAAATCACCTTAGAACTTCCCTGGGGTATCACAACTTCTGGTTCAGTCTATTTTCAGGACATTTATGTGTAACACATCCTCTGAAACCTCTTACACCATTTGAACCCAAGGAAGCTGAGCAGAGACAGTGGCCACTGAAACCTAACAATGACACGATTTATATGTACCGCAGAATTTTGAAACTATTCCAAAATTTAGCTGGGAGCCAGTGAAGCATCTGTTAAAAAAAAAAGAAAAAGAAAAAAAAGTGATGTGTTGATTAGAGGGGGTTTTGGTGGTGATATGAGCAGAGAAATTGTAAACAAACTTTCGAACCTAACGGGGATAAACGGGTCAGTGTGATTTTAAACATGTAATGTTAAACATGTAATGCATGTGTAATATGTAATTACACATGCACTGTGAAATAAAGCAAATGTACATTTTTAACATGGTCTGTTATTTTAGGGTAATTTCTTAAGCTTTTCCTTTGCTTATTTTGTAGGAACTTGTAGATGACTCGGAAGCTGTTGGTCAACATGATCAACTCAAAATGCCTGATGGGTCAAATTCCTGTTCTGAGGAATCAAAACTGGCTTCATTGGGTACAGATAAACGGTTCTATAAAAGCCCATTTATATGTTTTCTCATTTGTTTTAGGTCTCTTAATTTGTTTATATGAATTTTTACTTTGCAGACATCCCAAGTGGAGCCGCATGTTCAGCTGATTCCTCTCTGCATAGCCAAATGCAACCAAATTGTGTGAATGCTGATTTGATCAAGGAAAAGTAAGATTGTTGTTGTTTTTTTTTTTTGTTTAAATTTTTAGTTTTTTAACTATTTTCTTTACTTGTGGTTATTTAATTTCATCTGAACTTTTTTTCTGGTTAGAGCTGCACTTTTAAAGAAGGGGAAGTTTCCGGTGAACGAAAAGCGCCTCCTTCAGTTGTTCAGCCGCAAGTGTACATCATGTGGAGGTAAACTCCTGATGTACAAGGTTACTCGTGGTGTGGTCATCAATATGCACCAGCTGTGCCAGAAGTGTGACTACAAGTATCAGTGGAAAAGTCAAGTTGATGGTAATATCCCAGTAGCTGAAAATGGACCTCTGACTAAAGACTCTGAGGTAAATTTAAGACGTATGACATCAGTTACAACACACAGTACCACATTGATTCTTCCTGCATGTTAACTGTCTTTGTGCATTCAGAGAAATATCAGTTAATACAATTTTTTATAGAGCTTTAAAAGGTGTTGTCCATGTCCTTTTTTAGAAAAAAAACATTTGCTTTCAATCTGATTTTGATGACATTTTAAAAAGCGTTTAGAGTGATAGATTTCAGCCAGCTCAAACATTTTTTATTTTTTTTTCCCCAAGCAGGAAATGTATTGATGAATTTTATATTTGACCTCTACCCATTCTTGTCATTGTATTGCAGGTAACACCAGCAGATGAAACTTCCAGCAGCGTTGCAGGTGTTCCTAAGGTTGGTTCAGGAGACGACGAGGAGAATGACTCCATGGAGGACTCTGATGAATCAAACAATCCGGGTGACATGGATTCAGATGAAGACTGGCAGCCAACTGGCAGTGTTTCCCCAATGAAATCGCTCCATGCTAAACCAAATGAAGGCTCCAACGAAGAGGAGGAAGAAAATTCTAACCATTGTTCTCCTGCACTCACTTCTAAGTTCAGTCAGCTCTGCACAGATTGTGGAAGATTTTTTGACAGACGCAGCCGGCCTCACAAATGTGAGCACAAACTGAAGCCCTTCTCTTGCAATATATGTGGAAGTAGATGTATTAACAAGCAGGCTCTCATTATTCACAGCAGGATCCACAATGAAAACTACGAGTTTCGCTGCAAATACTGCAATGCTGTATTCAAGTTAAAGGCCGACAAAATGACTCATGAGCAGATCCACTTGTACCAAGAGACACCTTACAAATGTCCAGATTGTTCAGAGACATTTGCCACGAATAAAGAGCGAAGAATACACATGGAAGTTCACAGAGAGCCAAACGCCTGTTATTGTCGCACCTGCAATGTGAAATTCCGCTCACAAAAGGACTTTGAGAGACATGTAGTGGTGCATACAGGTGAAAAGCCATTCAAGTGTTTTATATGTCAGCGTGGCTTTACTCAATCAGGTAATCTGAAATCCCATATGCGTCTTCATACAGGGGAGAGACCTTACAAGTGTCAGCACTGTGGCAAATGCTTCAATCACAACGTGAGCTTGAAGAGTCACATACAGCGTTATCACACAGCGAATTGTGGACTGGAACAGAAAGATATGATGAACAAAAGTGATTCTGATGGTGCACAGAGAAATGAAAGTAAGAGCGGTCCAGATCCAGAGTTTAGCAGTCAAGTAGAAGAACAGGATTCAAATGATGGAGTGCAGATGGAGTGTGTGTATATACCTAAAAGTAAAAAGAGTAAAAAGAGATCCTCTGGCAGACCAATTGGAAGGCCTAAAAGATCTGGATCAGAAAAAGTTGTTGGGGAAGATGAAGTAGAAAGCCCAGGTTCAAACACCGAGACTAGAAAGGGAAAACCATGTACAGATGAAGAAAGTGTAGGTGACCTGTCAGATGGCAATAAGTCCACTGATTGTGAAGAAGAAAATCGAGTGATACCAAGAGATGTATCTGAAAATTCTGGCCTTGACTCTGATTTTGATCCAGCAGAAACTAAGAAGAAGAAGAGGTGCAGCAGCCAGAATAAGGGCAGAACCAAAGGGAAGGGCAGGGGTAGGCCAAGGAAAAATCTGGTATCATAAAGAATGCCTATAAAATAATTTTATATTTTGCTCACTGAATTGAGATTCATAAAAAACTGGACCAGTTTGTTAGAAAAGTATTTTTGATTTGATATAAAATAAGTTTTTGCTTTTTAACTGAAAAAAAAGTTTGCTTTGATTTCAGGGTCTTTGTTCACTGTGTATTTTGTGTATTCTGACTGGATATACTAAACTCGGTTTAAATGCTTATTTTCCTTTTTTTAACAATACATTTTTCTTATCTATTATACAGCATTGTTTTATAATAGTTGATACTACGATGTTAAGATAATCATACATGTTTACTTTCAGGAGAAGTAAATTTACTTATCTGCTAATCTGTGGTTCTTTAGAAAAACTAAGAGTTTGACAGTTTTTTTGGCAGGAAAGTTGGAAATTATTTCAGCTGCTTCAGTTTGTTTGTCATGCATATTGTGGTTTTTAAGACATTTTTTATTTTATATAAAGGTCTGAATGGCTGTGTTGTAGTTGTCTTTTAAGGTATGTGTCAATTCATGAGAAACACTTATTCTACCACCGGGACATGCTTGTTATGGTTCACCCTTTTTTATGTCGATATCTGGCATTCTTATGACTACATTGTTCAAATGGTACTAAGTTGTTACTGTTGCTAAATCTTGAGATAAACAGATGAGGAAAAAAAATAGGCAAATGACTTGAAATAAATTTGCTTTCTTGAAAATTGGAATCAGAAAATTGAAATATGTGGTGATATCAGACGTCAGTATTGCAATATTGGGTGACAGGATAGCCACACATGACTTTTAGGAACCTTGTCAATGCCAATTAAGACTTTTATTATTTGCAAAGTTAAGTTTTATGTCAACTCGGCCCCGAGCGAGTGTCACCTTCTCTGGGATGTGGGCATATGAAGATGAACCATCAGCAAATGGTAATTTGCAGATAAATAGGTATTCCAAATATCCTCTTGACTTATCAGCAATAAGTAATAACCAGGGTCTGGGATTATGTGAGGTTGTATCAGTGCCCCTTGCTTAAGGTAATTCTCACTTCTATGATGGCAGCACCAATGCAGAAAGATTCATGAAGATTCAAAGAGAAAGAAAACCCAACACTTTAAAAATGAATGAATAACTCGAGGTATAGTTGAGTACTGAACTTGTATCCAATAAAAAAATGCGGAGAAAATTTTTTAAATACAAAATGCGACCGTTATGATCCTGTATCGTGGCATGTATGAAATGTTTGTAGGAAAAAACTGAATCACTTGATATTCTCAATAGCAAACGACAAAGCACCACTCAAAGCCCACTAAAAAGTAGCACTAAGAAGAAGAATGTTTAACAGCGGTTTCTCGGTAGTCAAAAGCAAAATATGATAAAAGTCAGGCAGGCTCTTGAATATATATCTATACAAGATCGATGAAACTTTTCATACCATCCATTAAAATTGGAAGTCCAAGTATTCAAATTTGTAAGAAAGGATAACATTGTGGATCAGAATTGGGCGAGTGCAACTAAAACCTACGTACAGTACTTACCATGATTAAAGGTACCGTATGTAAGAATCTGGCCGAAACTGGTACTGCAATCATGTGAAGCCGTAGCCTATGTAAGAAA
>JAPMNP010719578.1:0-12029 GCA_029874935.1 Atherina boyeri | reverse complement strand
TGTGTATGCACTATACTGCTGGTAAGGATTGCATACAACTTCATGTCTTAAATAGGTGAACTATCCCTTTAAGCTTTGACAGAGTAAAGGAAAGCACATTTATCCAGACCTAAACTGTAAACCTCTCCCTTATTAAAACACGCATCAAAGTCAGTGTCATACCGTGTAAAAGCCGATGCTAAGCAGCAGGGTTTTCATCAGCACTTCCGCTAAGTGCAGAGGGTCGTACGCATCAACAGAGCTTGTAGAAGAATGAGCACGGACTGACATAGCAGGAGTTAGTGGAGGTCCCAGGGCTGTCACTTCTCCAAAATTACTGTAACCTAGTAGAGAGGCGACATGGCTCTGGTCCTGAAGGCTGCTGAGAACCATGTCTAACTGTAAACGCTTTGAACGAGGAAAGAAGGAAAAATTGTGGATGAGTATGAAGTTTTCAGTAACAGGTTTACACAGCATTCCAACAAGCCATATCACATATTGCCTTGCAACACTGCAAGTAATTTCTCTATCTATCAATTCATCTTCAAACCAACTATTTGCATCAGTCCAAAAGCAGCTAAGGCAAAATACACATTTTTACATAAAAGTAAATTAAATTGTTTAACCATGTCCTCCATCTAACATCTTTAAGAAAAGCCAACTTTCTGACCTTGGAAGAATGCATGAAAAAATATATTTGGTCATTATAAGCAGCGCTGCTATAATAGAAACTTAAATACCTGTCCTTTGGACAAAACATTTAAACTCTGAGGACCCTGAGGAAGGAGTGAAAGGAGCAGTTCTGTTCGTTCCTTGAGTGGAGGCAACAGCAGGGATGAACCAATAGACAGCGTGTTCAAAACTGCCTGAGGATTGACACAAATGTCAATAAAACAAAAAAATAAACACAAGATCTACAGTTAGTTTGCATTACAAATAATACATAAAATATCACTACTGGGCTTTTACTAACATGTCACAGTTTTATCATAGCAAAATACACAAACTACACTGATGAACAGCAATATTATGACAATTTCCGCTTGATATGCTGTTAGGTCAGGTCAGGTCAGGACTCTTTTTAGATATCTAAATATGCTTTTTGTTATCAGGCAGCAAAATATTAGCCAAAGTTTATTTGAGCTCTGTAGGTTAAAAGCAAAAAGACCCAGCTCATTGCTTGCCTCTTCTCAGACAGTTGCTGACCAGGAGCAAAATAAAAGTCTTTACATTTTAGAGATGCTTTGGTTGTTTAGGTCTTTATGCTTATTCGTTTAACAATTACGACAAGAACCCTTTTTCACTGGACATTTAATATATCTCAGCTGGGACATGCACAATTGTTATCCAGATAATCAAACTTAATCTACTGTCTACCCGTGGCCAAAAGGGCTTGAGCCCATCTGTGCATCAGCTTGGTACCTACACTGTCAGGCAAGGCCATCTCTTCCTTTAATTCCTAGCATTGCCTGAGGTAGCAAGTATATTACAAAAGTAATTATAGCTGGTTTACTTGTTGTATGGAGTCTGGCATGTTGGTGTCTATGAGTCTGAAGAGCAAGTTTCTCAGGGGCCTGCCCTGAGCACCCAGAACCATGGCACCAGTGCCCCCTGCATGGGCCAAGGACAAGTGGATGGACAGCAGCTTCATGCACAGCAAAAGGAAATGATGGTGATCCCTGAGAAACAGGTACATGGACAATTAGGAGTGTGAGTTAGGTGGAGAGCAGGAAAGGTGTGTAGGAGTCATTGTGACTTCTCAAAGGTGGTAAATACTTTTGAATCTCAAGGCAACAGAGTATTGTGTGTAGTAACTGAATTTAGTTACATGTTTAGATCATACCTTTTAGACAAAAAAGGAGCAGGGGGTGTGTCATCACTGATGCCATCACAGTAACTTTCTAGGAAGTTGCGCAAGTAGGTAAACGTGCTCTCCTCCAGGTCGACACAAAAGGGCCTGTGCCATGCCACTAGTTGCCTGTCATAACAAATAACAAAACTTCAAAATGTGCATTTATGCACAAAACATAATTGTACACGTTTTCCATAATAACACAGAAACATTACAGAAAAAAGGAATCAGGGATAAAGCAGACTGTAAAGACCTGTCAGTTGGAACTGCAGTCCATGCCAGACTGTGAGAGGTCCCAGCGGTGATTTGCTGGATTGAGACACCCTCTAAGCCAAGTACTTTCTTGGGTTTGGTAATAGGAGTAGAAGTGTGGCCTTGCCCACACTGGCCCATAGTGTTGTTGCCCCATGCATACACTTCATTCTCTGATGACAGGAGAGCACCACATGTTGTAACCAGAGCAAAGTTCTTTGTATATATGTACTAAACATCTGAGTACCTGATTAACACTAAAGTTATTTTACCATGAGACAGAGCCAGACAGTGGCTGTCCCCACATGAGATGTCAATAATCTTAGTGATGCTCAGGTCTTCTATAAACCTGGGCCTCAGTGAGGTTGTTTCAGAGGAGCCACATCCTAAACACGAGCCACAACCCCATGCAAAGACCTAAAAAAAAATACAACACAATTACAGAAAAATGTATAAATCACCAAAAAAATAATTTATTTAGTTTTTATTTTTCAGAAGCTTTCTTTTCTTTTGCAATTTCACTAGTTTTGTATTTGGGATACAGTCAAATACTTTATTAGACTTAACAACCCGATTTGCCTATCGGGGTGTGAATGTGTGTGTGAATGGGTGAATGATGACATGTAGTGTAAAGCGCTTTGGATAAAAGCGCTATATAAGTACAGTCCATTTACCATTACCATTAACAAAGTACTGAATATGAGAGCTCAGGGTTTCTCCTTGTGCTGAGCTTGACAGACCGCAAGGCTTTCCTTGACCCCAAGCCAGGCTAAGTGTCACTTATTTATCTATTTCAAATAGTTTTTTAATGTACCAAAAGCATGATATCACAGACAGCATACAGAGCTACATTTCTAATGAGTTTTCACCATTTTTTTGTTGGAAATTAACATCTAAATTGTTACTCGAGGTATTACATCCTGATAAATATAAGAAAAGTACTTGCAGCTAATATGACATCACACTAGGTAGACACAGACCAAGGCCGCATGGCACCCATGCTTTAGATGTGAGACTACAAGACGGGTGAGGAAAGTTTTCAACAATAAATTGCACAGATTATAGATGAATACGTGGATATAATGATATAGAAATACCAGAGACTGACAGAAAGGTAACAGCTGATCAATATGGATTGATAGATAGAAAGGCCATCAACGGCCAAACAGTTAGGACTGGACGCCTGTACATGCACGCATACACACACACCCATCTCCCTCTCCCTCTGTGCGGTACAGTGACATCCAAGTATCAATGAAAATCAGAGTAGAGAGTAATCTACCTCAACAGTACAGTAGACTATAAGACTAATCAATGCAGATTGGCAACAGACTGCTCGGAACAACCACTTCTATCCCAGAACACCCACTGTACGCCGCGACCAGCTAACTGGACAGCCATGATCAGCAGCACCCCTCCGCTTGCAAGTGCAAAAAACGCAAGCACAACACAGACATAGTGTGTTTCCACAAAAGCTAGAAGGCTAAGCCACCTTCAAAACATGAGGAAAATCATCGCACCTTTCGGTATTTATCTTCTGGGGAGGTTTAATAGGCTACATACAGCTGGGAAACTAAGTGCATGGCTGGCAATGGCATCAAGCCTGCATTTTCCTGAAGATTCTGTACATTCACTTATTTGAACTAACAACATGTCCATGTCATCTGTAATTACAGAAAACTTTGTGGTTTTCAGTGACAGTTTAAAGTGTGTGGTGAATTCTTAGCACTGTTGTTACAGTAAGTGTTTAGAAACAAGCCCCAACAGACAGTACAAAACCCTGACGGATTGCTTGCACTGATCCAACCTTTACCATATGCAGCTAAAAGTAGAGCTCACACAAAACAGCATATCTCTTCAGCCTCCGAGTTCCCCAGTTTTACCCATTGGCCGTGTTTGTACTTTTTTGTTTATGTTAGTTTATGTTACTTTTAAATGTAGCTAGCAATGGCTAGTTTTGAGATTATGATTAATTATGATTATTAATTTAAGTGAAAACAATTAAAATTATTTATGTTAATTTAATTCTTTTGTGTTTGGTAAAACCATATTTCAAGATTGTGCCGTTTGTAAGACACGTAAGTATTGTAAATAAATGGCTTATAACACCACATACAATTCTAAACTTTCTGACAATTTCTATATACCAAAACACAGTGGGCCGCCCGTGGACTTCTCTACCACCAGGTTTAGAAAGTTCTCTGGGGGAAACCCTGAGAGCTGGTGACAGATTTTAGGAAGTACTCAAGTCACAAGAGTATAAAATTTTGTTAAATAGTGTTTATACCACAGACATCAACTCTTAACTGATATAGTAATCTTGTACAAGCCAATTTTTACATGGAAAGTCCCAATCCAATTTAAACCGCTGAATCTTACCTGTCCTGCAGAAGTAAGGGCTAGAGATGACTGACTGCCAGCACACACTTTCCTGATGATAAATCCATGCAGGGCCTCTATGACCTTGGGGCGATACACGCGATTTGTGTCTCCATGACCCAGTTTACCTGCAGAGATGAGTCATTTTGTACATTTCCTCATGCTTGTTCAAGAAATGTATATAATCACAGGAAAAAAAATTACTACTCTGGAAGTTTTCATTATTATTTTCATAAAAAAATATGACATTTTCTTTTTGCTAAAGCTGTTACATTGCTAAATTAAAAGGAAATACTCAAAATATAATTACAATCAGTTCACAAAGATCCTGCCAGATGTGTTTTAATAAGACTGTACATAAAACGATGACTCACCGTTATCTCCTCCTCCAAAGGACCACACAGTGCGTCCATCCTGGGCCACAGCAATCGTGTGGGAGCTGCCACAGGCCACCTGCCCAACACCACTGACATCCTTCACTAGCGTGGGCACGTTGCGACTCTGACTGTCACTGTGACCTGCGCCATGTAAAAACACAGGACAATTAATGTTGTTGCTAATATTTCAAAATGTTTCATACAAGATAAAGCTTATCCAAAAATAATGTGTGTACCAAGTCTGCCAAAGTCCCCTTCTCCCCATGTATAAAGCTCTCCATCATTAGTTACAGCAGCACTGTGTCTGTAGCCAGCAGACACACAAACAACCACCTGTAAGAGATACCATGACAAATGAAAAGTATTCAATCTCATGTTATTATCAAAGAAAAAAAAATGTCATGATGGACACCAAAGCAACATTTATGATAAATTTTTCCCCCAGAATCTCTGCATTTCCTGTAGGTTTACCTTGCCTAACAACGGTCCTTGTATGATTTTGGGGTATTTCTGTGTAGCACTGTTGCCATGACCCAGTTTCCCGTACTCTCCATCACCCCAGCTGAATACCTGAAAGATAAGTGTTTTAAAAACAAGTTTTTAATTGATTTAATTATCAATCAAAATTTGCTGAAACATCCACAGAAAAAGTGAGTTTAAAAACAGTATGTGGACCATGACATTTGTATGCTGATTAGTCTGATAAAATTAAACTAACACTTTAAAAATAAGTTAGAAAGCTCATTGAATTAATTTCATGAAAGGAACAGAGATGTAAATCTGTCAATTGGGGTATAAAATTCAAGTGATGTCAACTTCTCACCTCTCCCTCTACTGTGATAGCCAAAGTGTGCCCATCAGAGCCCTTCGACGAGGAAACTTTCTTCATGTTCCTATGTGGCTCTAACACAAGTTTCTTGGGCATGGATTGGTTGTTGGAGTCTCCCAGACCCAAGCGACCATAGCTGCCTTTTCCACAGGCTTTAACTGAACCATCAGCAGATACTGAGAAGGTACAGTACTGACCTGCCTCAATCTGCAACAAGGATAAAGTGAACAGTAAGGTCTTTTGGAAAAATCTCATGTGATCTTTAATAATCATCATGCTGACTATGCTTCTTCCCACAAGAAACCAAGAAACTGGGAATCATCTCAGGAGCTGCTAGTTTGGTTTATTCATAGACATTCATGTTGTCATCTATGAATGTCATTTCCTCAATACCATCTGCACAACCACATAATATCACACTTCCACCTCCACACTTCACAGTCAGACACTGTGGTGGTATTGGCAAGGGTGACCGAATATGCAAGATCAAAGACGAGAAAATTAATAAGTATAAAAGCAGTGGTAAAAGCAATTTGCTTTCTAGAAAATTAACTAAATGTCTGGGAAAAATATAAAGTCACATAATAAATGTGTCTGTCTTACACTGGGATATCACTGATATTTGTATAAATGAATATGGGACTACTAAACAGTATTACACCGGTGGTCCCCAACCCTGGTCCTCAAGGTTGTTATCCTGGTGGTATTAGAGGTTTCCCTGGGCAAAACACCTTATTCAAATTAAATGGGTCTCTGACAAGCTCTGAACATGTCTGCTAATGACCCATTAATTTGACTCAGGTGTGTTGTAGCAGGAACACACCGAAAGTCTGCACGACAGACTTTCGGTGAGGACCGGAGGACCGGAGTTTGGGATCTCTGTATTACACGACTGGTATAAAAAGGATTACATGGAATTAAATACAGTTTTGAAATCAATAGAAAGGTCAGACTTATGATAAGGGTTAGGGCCAACATACCATTTGTGCATCACTAAAGCCCTGTGTTAGTTTTGGCAGCAAGATTTTCTCCAGAGTTCCCTCTGCCAGCTGATGGCTGCTGTTGCTGCCCCACACATACACCATGACTGCATCACTCTCAGTACCAGGAGTCGCTGCATCCGTGCTGCATGAGCACAGGCAGTAAGATGCCAAGTTACATACCTGTTAAAGAAAAAGAGGGTATGATTTATTTTTTAACTAATCAAAGGAAAATGTTACAGGTCTTCATATTGTCAATATATACTATATGCTGCTAAACTGCCTTTTACCTCCTCAAACAAGCAGAGAGCCGCCTGAGAGAGTCGACAAAGTCCATCTGTGTCCTTTGTAAGCACCTGAGTGTTGACAGCATCCCCGCGGAAACCCTATGAAAAATAATTTATTTTAATCCTGCAGCACAAGATGTGTTCACTATGAAGAGAGACTTAATCTCTGGAGATATTATGTGGATTTGGTTTTACAACAAAACCACCTATTATATTTACAGATTGCTATTTCAGATGCTCATTATTTTAGCAACAAGAATATACATTTAAAAAAGATAAAGAAAGTTTATTTTCTCAGAGACAGACATATAACTGCATGATCAAGCAGAACATGAAGTCAACAAAGAAAAAGAAGAACCGGCTTAGCTCTATGCAGATGTACTAGTTAGCAGCTGGTTGTGGTCCAATTATTCCTTTCATCAAAAACAAATCTAGATCTAGATTGTTCTTCAAAGCCATGTGATCCTTCAGAAGTTTTGGTTTTTTTTTAAAGCTCATATTGAGGATATGCCTGCAAAATCACTTTGCATTATGAAAAGTAGTACACTTTGATATTTGCACATGAATAAAGATAAATAAAACACAGAATATTATGCTTGCAAGAGTCCACTCTGCAATATTTCCAAACAAATGACAACCAAAGCTGATTAGGATGACTCAATACACATACTGTATCAGGGCAGGAAGACTGACTCAGTCTTAATCCTCATTTGCAGACTTATGCATCTCTCCAAGCTTCAAATGAATCTGTTCATATATACAGTGGAGGAGTGTGCACACTCCTGATCAAAACGTCTGCAAATGTGCATAGCTGAATAAGTAGAGAATAAACTGATCTCTCATAGACATTGATTTAATGATAAAACAATGTTCTCAACATGTATGTATTTAATAAGTATGCTATCTTTTAGAGAGGTGGGGGAAGGAAAAGGGCACCATTCAAAAGTTTGTCCTTGAGAGTCAATTAAGCATGTAAGTTTCCTAATTAACACCTAACCCAATCCTCTGCATTCAGGTGCTAAGTCATGTAATGTGATGTTCAAAACTGATTTTTGTACTTCGTTGGCCACAAATCTCACAGAGCACTACTAAGCACTGACAATGATGCTTGTAAACTATGACCCTTGCACAAGGGGGAGATTACAACACTAACCATCTCCCATAGTGATGGATGAAGTAGTGAAAAGGCAGAAAATGGAAACCAATAAGCTCATAATTAAATAACCATATAAAAATATACAGATGGACGAAATTACCAAAATTTTCATTATTAATACATTTATGAAGAAAAGAAAAAACAAAAATGCATGTAATCTGACGTTGTGTTCTGTAAATTCCACACAGATATGTGCTACATATTACGGGAAGCGAGAAGAAAAGTATCTAAAATTAGCACTGAGAGTGTTCAATAGATGCTGCTAATGGTCTGTAATGTATAGTGCATCATAATGACAATAAAGAGGATTACTTCAAACATAAGTCTGAATACAAAGAGCAGGTAACATACCGAATATTGCTTCATTTGGAGAAGAGTTTGCTGAATGACATCAAAACCTACACCAGCTGACTGCTGGGAGCTTAATGAAGAGGAGGAAGACAGAATACAGGTGGAGGAGGACATGGAAGCAGCTAAGGCCACCTCCACCCACTCCAACAGAAACTTCAGAGAACCTCTCTGCATGGCCAGGCCCAGCAGCAGCTCCAGCGCTAGTCTCCGTCCAGTCGGGTCTGCCCCACCACTCCCACTGCTCACTGATGTCTTCTTAAGGAAGTCAGCCACTTGTGCCAGGCAGTCTAAACCCACTGATGGGATCTTATTCTCATTAGCAAGAGAAAGTGGAGGCAGCGAGGCCAGGACGGAGGATGCTGTGGCAAGCACATCATTGCAAAGCACAGACTCCGGATGTACAGAGGCTGCATATCTCCAGTTCTGCTGCAGTAATGAGAAGAGCAGACTCAAACCCGTCCTCACACCCATTTCTATCAGGACATCTGTACCTGACTTGATTTTGCACGCTCCCCCTGGCAGGCAAGGTTCTGAGGCCAGCTCAATTTGCCCACTCTCAGCCCCACTGTCAGTGGACTGGGAGGGCAGCTGCATGCGGAATTTGTCATGGTACTTGCTGTGAAGTGCGTAGTAGATCCTTTGTAGAACTACCAGCCTGTGGTGGAGCCCCAGGGTGTAGGAGGTTTGTGTAAGCATACGGTGAGCCAGCCATCTTTGACTATGGAGCAGCGATGACAGGTACTCTTCCTTCTCCGCTGATGCACTGGAATCACATTCAAAGTCTGGCAGCCGTGGGCCAACAAGTTCTTGAACAGGCTGAGCCAGAGTCACCACTTCCTTGTTGTAAATGAGCTTATTGTAGAGCACAGCAGCACCATGTCTCCTAGCTGTCTGCACGCTGTCTTCTGCAGCCCAGGAGCTATTGAAGTGCTCCTGCCACTTAAGCAACACATGGGTTTGACAAGGCACCATGTCTGTGCATTATCTATACTCTAATGCATATCTGAAAAACAAAGAGTAAGACAATTAAAGAAGGGTTTAATCAGAATAGACAGATTTATAAATTCCCCACATATCAATCCATCGCATTTGATTAACAACGAAATAACGCAACTGCTGTCATTCATTTACAAACAATATTTTTTGCTGAAAGATCACGTTATATGTTTTCCTGCTTAGTAAATTCAGTGTGAAGGTGTCAGGTTTCTCTTTTGTCTTGGCAATTTAACTGCTTTCAGCAGGTTACATCCAGGCTAATGCCACAGGCCCAGTGGGTATCCATTAAATAGGTCAGCTCACCCCTTGATAACAGCTAGCACATCCACTAATGAGAAGAATTATGTCTCCCAAGTTATTAAGCTACAGCATAAAGGGGTGTAGATGCAATGTATCGTTTATCATGACTAAATTCATATACATTTTGTTCTTAATTCATGTCTTATAGTTTACCATAAGGACTGTTGTGTTGTGTTAGTTCTACTTTCTAAACACAATGAACAAGTCTACCACTGATGTTTAGGGGATACTATATAAGAAATTTTCATTTTGGAGGTGAAGGTATATTACATTACTTAAAATGCTAGTTATCATAAACACAGCTCATATAAAACTGGTACAAAGTCTATGATTTGGTTTATAAAAAGAACATTTTTTTTTTCTAACACTTCTCAAAGATAGAATCTTATAAATCCACAAAAATTACTTATTTTTTTATTTTTCATGACTGAGAAAGAAGGTTATGAAGTTGAAGAATATGGATTTGCAAAATATTCTTCAATTAAGGTGAGAAATGGTCAAAAGTAGAAGTCATTAACCTTTGATGTTTATCCTGATAGGGATCTGGATCCAAGATTTTTTCAAAAAATGTTTATTCTTTTATTCAGCCAAGGATTGATTGAGTTGTGCTTTCTTACACTGCTCTCCTTTATGTGGTGTCATCTGACTTGTATAACATTTGATATAATGACTGCTCCAGTGTTCAGTATCTCTGGGTTTAAGGTTACAAGGTGTAGTAATTAGAAAAAAAGTGTATAACAGAAAAATATATTATCAAAAACTTATCAATATCCAATCGCTGGATTGTTTGTTTTAATCACCTTAGAATGAAGCATTTCTTTATATCAGTGCTGCAGGTTATGTTATATGAGAGAACCACAATAGCGCTTTACGTACATAAAAGAAGAATACCATTCGATGGCAAAAAAAGAAGAAGATCTTTGAAGAATGAGTTGTTGTGTTGCCAGATCTACACAACATAAGATAGATCCGGTTATTTGTTACAGTCACAAGATCTGGCAAAATTGAATCAGTATGCAAGATGGTTGCAATCTTCAACTTGACCGCTACTGTAGATGTCTGTAATTGCTTCACAATGTCCATTTAAATAAAAGCATCATATTGTAATCGTAATCAGGAATTGCAAGAAAGTTATGGTTGTGTGTTGAAAGAAAAGACTTGACTTTTCCCATTTTGCATGTTAGATGATAAGATATCTGAAAGCAAGTTATCGAATATAATGCAACTTATAAGGTAAGGTCAAATGTGACTGTCCCAATATGCAAGTCAACATTCACTGAATAACAGGAGCATCACAGTTATAACAGTCTCATGATATATTAGTTAAAGTATGTCCACAACAAAATTTCTGAACCATGTGTTACAGTAGCCATTACATTCTTCTGGGATGAGTAAAAAAATATGTTCATTAAGATTTGAAGAAATATACCTTTGCTCAAAAATACATTTCTATTTCCTGGTTTACAATGAATCATTTATGTTATATCAGTTTGTTTACTAAGTCTTTTTTTTTTTATCTAATAAAATGAAATTGTAATAACCACTAAGAATGCTAAAAAAAAGAAGAAAAGAAATGAAAAGAAAACAAAGCAATGCAAGAGCAGAAAGAAAATCTCCACACTAAAAGTTCATGGTTGACTCCTACTTGCTATAATTAAAACCAGTAAAAAAAAACAACAACAACAAGCACTAGGCTACTTGTAGGAGAATGCTCACATGCTGCTAAACATGTGAGCATGCCAGTTTGATCATAGACCAAAGTCACAGAGTCTCATCTCTCTCTCTCTATCTCCCTCTCTCTTGCCATGCCTGAGGCTTGTGGGGCTATATGGTTTCCACCGGACCAAAAATAACAGCAAGCATTGATATAATAGTGGGCTCAACAGTCAGGCAACCACCAGCAAGAAAAACACCAGAGATGTAAGGTGAAGCATGGCTGAGACAGCCTTGCTCTCTCTCCTTAACTTACTTTTACTTAAAATAAAAAAAAGTTTAATTATTATTTCTAAACATCCATCTTCAGACTCAATTTAACAAATATCACTTCATCCAGAGTATTTAGACTTTAGACATGCAAAAGCACATACATTTATTTTTAAACCAGCTACTTATATTCCATTTTAAGCTAAATTAATAACCAGAATAATTAGGAGTAATGTAAATTGTGTTATTACCCAAGCACATCCCTGATCCAGATTCATCACATCAGCAGCTGCTGCATTGCTGCATTATTTAAAAAAGCTAATAACTGTAGGTTTCCTTTTCCTTCGAGCTATTAACGCTTCTATAAA
>JAPMNP010719572.1:0-14956 GCA_029874935.1 Atherina boyeri | reverse complement strand
GCTTTTCTCTCAGGAAACAGCTTTCTTTAATGATGGAGAAAGATTAAATCTGTAGTGTCAGATATATTATGCAGTAAATGTCAAGACAAAATATGAGAACTGAAATGGATTCACACATCCTTTCCCATAAGCCAAACTGTTCAAAGTCAGCTCACTGCAAAGCTAAATTAGAATTTCATATTTATTAATTGTTAATGAATGTACACCCTGTTAAATTAATTGGATGGCTAGTTTCATAAAAAATTAACCAATATTTCATTTAAATTGAAAACAGCCAAACTTAACAAAGAGGCAGGAAATAAATATCATCCTTTTTCTTGCAATGAGCCTCCATGTGTAAGATCAAATACTTAGTCTTACTTGGCTTTCACTCTATCTCAGGGTCTCTCAGAAAAGGTAAAACCAGAAAAACTGATTATAGGTGTTCAGTCTGAGAAATGAGGATTTCCATGATTTCTTAAACAAAGAAAATAATCTTAGAATTAACATCTTGATCTTACAAAATTTGTTTTAACTTGAAACACAAAAGTTTAACTGGATTTCCTTTACCTGGCATTTTGTGATAACAGCAAAGTATTTTAAACATGTTTACATAGGCTAAAGGTTTGGGAGGCTGCGATAGTTAAATCATGGAGAAAACAGCTGGTATCTTGGTCCGCATCCAATCCATGTAGAAAACACAATTATCTCAAAGATGTGTACAGAACAAAGATGCTTTGCAATATTTCAGTTTGAGAGTTTTGGAAATCTGCAAATGAATCTTGCTGGACAAGTTAGACTAGAAGACAAATGCAACTTACATGACTGTTTGAGTTGAGCAAAAACTAATCTACATTGGTTGGAACAGACTCTGAAACACCAGTTTACCCATTTCCTCGTGTGGTAATGATCTTACTAACAGTAAATGATATTGTTGCCGGGAATCAATTCACTTAATTATAGTTCACAAATGAAGTTATGCATGAATTATTTAGAGCAACTGTGTGGGAGCATTGCTGTTAACACAAATGCATATATGCACACCGTCTCCCACACCTTACCCTTGGTGTTAGCTACACGGCCATACTCAACTTCAAATTGCAGACCACTTTGCCTTTCCGTTGGAGCTGTTGGGGGTAAAGTGACTTGTTAAACTGCAATTTGATAGAAGTGCATGGTTCATTAGGCAGTTCACTTATGGTATCTGTAGCCTGTATCATACAGACCCAAATCACAATAGATATTTCTATCCTAACAACTATCATAACTAATACCTGGTTGGTGCAGCTAAATCAACAACTTCTTATGAATTGGATTCTATCTAAGCACCTGTGTGGAAAGATTAAGAATCATTTGGTATGGAAGACTGAAAGTAAGGCCAACAGTCTTTTTTTTTTTCTTTTTTTTTAAAGTAAGGCCAACAGTCTTGAGAGCAAAAAACCTGTTGAGTGACATTGCAATGCAAACACGCTCTGCACCTCAGCTCCTCCCACAGAGAAGGAATCTAGTCTTGTTTGTTCAGCTATGACTATTACTTACTGCTCCTTATTTTAATGTGTGCCTGTGTTCTAAATTCTCTCCTGTCCAGTGTGAGATGGAAGTTTGTGTGGTGCTAGTGACTGATATTGATTTGGAGCATAGACCCTGTTTACTGTATGTGTAGGGATTAGAGGGTGAGCGTGACATGTGGATTTGTTTGAGTGAGGATCTTTGTACTTATGGATTGCCGTGGATCTCCAGAGCCGTTCAGGCACTTCAGGAAGGATGAATTTGAAGCTGATTGGAATAAATTGGCAGAATGCAGATTTGGTCAGGTGTACCAAGTCAAGGTCAAGCTTTGGAGGGAAAAATATGCCTTAAAAAGCTTTGACACAACCTCGTGTGATTTTTACAGGTAGGTGTTAATCATAATTAGTCTGATACAAACAACCTTTTAGCTGTTTCTTTGCATGTTGGTCTAATTTTCCTTTGAATTAAACTAGCGAGATCTGCAGTTTCGTCAGCCTCTTCATTTGATTTCCAAAGGAAATCATTTTTCTTTTGGTCAAACAAGAAAAAGTCAGTTCTCTAACCATTACTTTTTCCATTGCAGGGAAATAATAGACGAGGTGTCCAACATAGTCAAACTGAAATTCAAGTACATTATATCCGTCTATGGACTGTGCAGCGAAGCAACTGCTGTTGTGATGGAGTATATGAGTAATGGATCGCTGAACAATCTCCTAGCCAGTCACACTTTGATGTGGCCAAAAAAATTTCAGATGATTCATGAGGCCTCCATGGGCATGAATTTCCTTCACAGCATGAAACCTCCACTGCTCCATCTTAACCTCAAGACATCCAATATCCTACTGGATGATCATCTTCATGTCAAGGTCATTGAAGCTCTGTCAGCTTACACTGAAGTCTCAACAGTATTTGAGCTCCTCAGAAAATTGTATGATTATCCTGTACCATATGCTAATTCCTATTTATTGTCCATAGATTTCAGATTTTGGTTTAATCCGCTGGCAGGAGGGCATGAGTAAGACGATGTTCATGGAGCGTCTGACAGCAAGAGGGAACATAAGTTACATACCTCCAGAGACCTTCACTCAGTGCCCTGATCCTCCAGGAACTACCTTTGATGTTTACAGGTTACTTGCTGAGGGCATTTCTGAAAGTACACCATCAGAATTGCTGCATTTAATTTTTTGATTCAGTGCACAGCACATAATTCAGACAGTGAAACCTTGTTCTCTTCTGTATATGTTTCTAATGTTCAACAAGTCCAGGGACATATTCTATATATTCTATTTTGATCAGACTATTTTTGCTCCTTTACATGTTCATGGTCTTATTTGATATTAAAGACACATGACACTTTCAAAGTGTCCTTTAATGTAAGGCGAAGGAAGCCACAGAGTTCACAGTAATGCACGGCATGCAAAAATGAGAACATTAGGACTGAAGTGCCTCTATCTGCTTTGATCTACAGCTTTGGGATTGTGGTGTGGGAGATTCTGACACAGCAGAAACCATACGCAGGTAGGAATTAATTCATCTAACATGCATCACATTTTCATATCAAACAGATTTTTAAGTTACTTGAGGAATGAGTCCTGTAATACTTGACAGGAGCACTTAAACAGCAGAGACAAGAAGGCATTTTTCATGTCCTGGTTTCCTGAATTGAAATTTACAGCTGTGTTTTAAGAAATTACATTTGTTATATAATTTGTATAAATTTTATACACACTTCCCCATTATTCACTTTCTCCTTCTGCTCTCCTAGAGTGGACTAAATGTCATAAGAAGAGAGGGTGAAAAAAATCATATCTGCTTTAAGACTGCGAGAACAGCTTATAATTGAAATATGCTAAAAATGACTTCAGGCTTATCACAAAGTTAACAAGACAACGCTTATTTAATGATAAAGGAATCAGTAAATGCTGATTTGATTCAAGCCAAAAGATTCTCCTTTGGGTTTCTATTTAATTTGTTGAAGCTGAAATGAAGTATAACAAGTGTTTTATATTACATTCCTGTTTCGGGAGAGTGCACTACAAAGCAAATTAAACACTGCTGGGATTTCTTTGTATTAGCTGGACGGACAAAAGCAAAATCCAAAGCCATTACAATGGTGGTTATCAGCTCTCTTTGTTAGTTCAGACCTTCCTCTACAGCCTCTGCATGCTCCAATATAAAGGGTGCTCATGTTTTATTTGACACGTCCTCTGCACAAAATACACCAACCACCAAAATTAATTTTGTTATTCAGTCAAAAGCAACAAATTGTTTGACTGTAGAGGTATGATGACCACAGGAAATGATCATGGCAGAAAGCAAACTGAAGAAAAATTAAGTGTAATGCTGGCAAATTGTTAATCTGTAAATTATTAATTGACACTCCTAGATATATTTCAATTTAATTGCAGAATCATGCGTTCAATACTTGTTGTTTGCCTCACATGAAAGCTGCACATTAGAACAATATGAATTTTCACATCATGATCAAGAAGAGGTGCATTTAGTTGTAATACTATCAATAATGAAATATAAGCAGAAATTTCTTTAGCATTGGTCAAATATGGAAACAATGTTATTGCTATGGTGTAAGTGGATGAAAACAGATTTTCTATCTTTGTCCTAAAAGATCAGTGTTGGAAGCATAAAACAGACAGGCAAGCCCATTGGGACCAAAGACAAATATATATGTTTGCTTCACTAATTTGCAAGCAGCTCCTTGTTTGAATGAGCCCCATAGCCTATGGTTTACTGTACCGTAACTGCACGGCTTTGTTCTGTCGTATTAATAACTTGTATCAACAGGTTTGCACAAATAATTTGTTCTCTCAATTTATTTAATTTGGTTATTCAATACCAAGTCAAACTATTTTTTCTTTTATCAAATAGAATATTAAAAATATTGAATTATAAGCTCCATGACAACTAAACCTGCTGGTTAAGATTTTAACATTTAATCAACATTTTCTCAACATGCTGCACAGTGGCTGTTTAGAAGACAGATCAATTAATACTGACTTACTGTCAAAGGCAGAAAATCTAACTTTCCTTCGACATCAATAACAAGTGCTTTCAATCAGTTTTCGATGTCAGGCATCGACAGAGATTCAATTTTTCCTGCCTGACATTTAAATGTTCTTTCTGTATCATGCTGTTCTCTGTGATACATGGTTGTTGGTTTTATTTTGACATAGGGACATAAAATTGTTCCACAGAGTCCCCTGGAAGAAAGTGTATTCTTATACTTATGATAGCCGTAATTTGAAGAATCATATAATTGCGGGGACGGGACAGCTAAAAAATGTTGTCTTGTTTTTTGCTAAAATGATTACAGGATTATCTTACTTAAAGGGACATTGTGTAATATTTTCTGTTATTTACTGTCCAAAATCGATGTCTGCATTTATATATGTGTTATAATTGGTGTATTATTACCTCCGCTATTAATCTGACACATTATCTTGAGCAAAGAATTTTAAATTTGTTTATACATAGGATGGGTCAGCCGGTAGGAAAGCACCATGACAGTTTTCCATCTTGAAACTAAAGCCGCCGGTAAGAGACAGCACCACCAATGCATGATAAAAACATGTTTTCCCTGTGACTCGACGCACAGTGATTGAGATAGAGTTGTTGCTGTTAAGGCAGCAGTAGATCCAGCCAAAGTACACCAGCCTCGTTGGTACAAAGGTGCATGTTTACGTAGTTTCAGCTTTCAAAGTCATGTTAAACACTGTTTTTTTGTCACAGTAAATGCAGATTTTAAGCTTTCTTGTTGGCCACCTCAAAGCCGTCGTTCCACCAGAGGAGTAGAACCGTTCCAATCAGCAGAGTGAATAAACCTGGTTCAGGGGCTGAGCAGAACAAATTCACAGCATGGAGATGACTTGTTGAAGCCACAATTCCATCTTTGTTGGATAGAGTCATTGGATGAAGCAAACAACACCATAGGGAACTTGCATGTTTTGTTGTTGTTATTGTTGTTTTGAGCATACTGGACCAATAATCTAGATTGTTTTAATCAATTGCCTGCAGTAACGGATATAAGTCAGTCTGCTCCCGGGTAGCTGTGGCTCCATTCTGTAAGTAGCTTACCAACACCAAGTATGAATGTGAGTGAATAGATAGTGTTTACAGTAATGTAAAGCATCTTTGGGTGTTTAGAAAAGCACTATATAAGACGGATGCATTATTATTATTATATTATCATTATTATTATTATTTTTAAAAAAATTATTATTATCACGATTTAATCAGTGTCGTCGAGGCTTTTAGATAAAAGGTGGCTAACGTTGTTGCAATACGTGTTAGGAATGGTGACATGCTAGAGTGAATCATTAGTTTTTATCCAAAATGCAAATTCAACGTTAGATGGCAGTAATTCTTACACAATGTCCCTTTATTGATCTCTGTGATTTTTTAGATGAATACATCTATTGGCATATTTGCGTCATATCAACATTGTCCAGACATCAACTTAATGATACCTTCAAGTTGAATATGACCACACAGTGATAAACCATTGCTGCAAAGTACATCATCGTCCTTATACTGTAGCTGTCATAATTTCGAAAAAAAAGTGTGATCACTTTGGCTCACTGCAACTGGACAGAATTTTTAAATGTTAAGTTTTTTACATCACTATTTTCCTCATTTTAATTCAAACCCCATGTTAAAATTAATATGGTCCATTTCTTTTCTTTTTTTTTACAGGAATCTCTACCAAACAAAAATGCATTTTTCCAAGTCTGTACAATATCATGTATACTGTAGGTCAGGTAAACATTTCCTTATGGCTTGCTCTAAAAAAAATACACCTGATGTCCATTTTTCTTTTCTTCACTCCTGAAATTCTAACAGGATGCAACTACCGTTATCACTGCTGTCTGGACCTAGCTAATGCTAGCTCTTTGAGCAGAATGAGTGACAGCGGGGTCAGCCAATTTCGTACCATAAAACGCAAGAGCAAAGCCAATTAGGACAGTTGAAAAGTCTCATAAGGCAGGACTTAAAGCAGCCTCACCATCAGGGAACAGGGTTTTTCAGATGTTCTGTTCTGTGCAACGGATAATGATAGTGACAACCAAGGGGTTGCGGGCAGAGGTGTATAAAGTAGAAGTAGACAGTAGTAGAAAGTAGAAATCCTGCAGAAATCCTGCCATGTTTTTGGATCTGCCTGTACATTTAGAACAGGTGTTTTCACTAACGAGCTCATGTACCTGGACGATCTGTGCTAATTGAATTCAACTGGTTTAGTGATTGGTTGGAACAACTGTGGGACAGGATTTCTACTTTCTACTTCTACTTCATACACCTCTGGTTTCGGGATATTAATTTTACTGCTATGTGACGTTATTGAGTTAGTAAAAGGGTGATGGTTTGACCAGGTTAAAAGAAAAATGCCAACATGACAGGACTAAAGTCCAACTTATCATTCCTCAGGTCCTCTCAGCTCGGTCCAGTAACCTCACAGCGTTTTCCCTACATGCTGTTGCCTGAGAAGTTTTGTTTAACTAACAAATAGATTTAGTTGTATTTGGAATATAAAACTCTTTATTTTGCTCTATTTACTGTTTTCCATCTCGATCTACATTGATGTGATGTGTTGCATTAGGCGCTGTTGAATTGCAACATAATTATTTAGCGATGTGATAACTTCTGTCGACGTGTGCTTTCCAGTTACAGTATAAGCAGGCATTTTGAAATATTACAGACAAACACGCACTCACTCCACAGAAAGAGAGTGAGTCACTTACTGCTCACGTAAAATACAATACAGAACAATTTAGGTGAATCTGTATGCCCTGGCGGCCTCCAGATTATGGGAAGAATATGAGCAGCGGGTGGAGTAAAAAAAAGTCAAGTCAAGTCTGTTTGCAAGTGTGCAAGATTGAATTAATCCCTATTAATTTCTAAATGCTTCGCCCTTTTCTTTTAATCAAAAACATAAATGACAATGAACGATAATTTTATCATTTTATTATAATTTACAGCATTGTAACTTTGATATAGCAGAATATATTTGTGATGTGAAGATGGAGTGGTAAATGTCTCAAACAAAGCACACTACAGCTTTCTCTCAAAAAGGTCAGCGAGTATATATGCACGCACACACACGCACACACACACACACACACACACGCACACACACACGCACACGCACACGCACACGCACACGCACACGCACACGCACACGCACACACACACAGACACACACATGCTCACCAATGCACACAAGAGTATTTTTTTTTTGTTTCTTGCTTTCCTCCACGGAACAAGGCTCCTTCTTTGGTTAAAAAGACTCCCATGAAGACAGTGAATCTCAGTCTAAATTTGCACTTTTATCTGAGACAGACAGATTTATGAGCTGTTTGAAAGGCAGCGCCTTGGGTTTCCCTTTCTGGCTTTGGGGTTTTTTGTCGGATTTCCTCCTGCTCGCATTAGTTTCTTTTATTAACTCTTTAAAAGCCCAGATTTTAACTTCTTCTTTTCAGAGTTTAAATTATGCATTATCTGTCTATTAAATATCAAACCAGAGCAAAGAGACTGTTAGCTTAACTTACTTCTTACATTCAAACAACATCTTGCCTGGTGCTGTCTAACAGTGTGACAGGATTATTACTAAAACTCACTATTTACCATTTCATATGCACTGTGTTCAAATAGTCTTAGCTTTGCGTTCTGAATGCATCCATTTACTCTGACGTATATTTTTTGGATGCAGGATGCAGTGTGACGACAGTGCTCTTGCAGGTGTCACAAGGTAAGAGACCTTGTTTGGAGATGATGCCTGATCAGAGGCCCGATGAGTGTGACCAGATGATCAGCATCATGACACAGTGTTGGGACCACAACCAGTGGAAGAGGCCACAGTTCTCAGGTACAGAAGTCAAATGGCAAAGAATAACAAAATCCATCAGTTTCAAAGGAGGGCAATGTTGGTAAAAAAAAATCTAAACAATTTAGAACAATAATTTCTTCAGTACAACTTGTTTTTTTTTTAAAATTTCCTTTTGTTTTCCATGTTTTCCCCTTTTCCCTTTTATTCAATGAATAAATCAATAATATGCCTATCGGGGACACATCCTTGTGCTCGAGTAAAATATTTACATTCTGAAGAGATTTAATCATTTACACATGTTATATGAACTTACAGTACAGTTTGCCAGTTTGTGATGTTCCCAAATTTCACTGCTATTATTACTGTGTCTGTGAAAGAATTTACCTGTAATTTAAGCATGCCCATTCTTCATTGCTGTAATTACAGCAATCCCACTGGGATCTATGCAAGTTCAGCTGTATACTTGTTTGCAGACACACACCTGCTGTTTTGTTTTGCAGATACTGTGAGGAATACTGAAGCTCTGAATGAAGTCTTGAAAATCCCAGGACCAATCCATGGTCGTAAAAATGGCGATATGGGGCAGAAATCAGATTATCCTTGGCTGGCCTTGCCAGTTAGTTCTGCTTAATACTTTGCTTTGATGGTGCATCAGTATAGCTTGCACTTTTGACACATTTAAAATACAGACTGATTGAGATTTAATGATGAAATATATTTTATTTCCTTTCTGTCTTTTCTGCTTCAGAACACGTTAACTGAGATGTCTCCTACTCCCTCAGGTAAACACGTCAATGAAAATCACGTTTTCTCTTGTACTTTTACTCTTTTCTTTTTTTCTCCCCACATCTACTTAACCTTTATCTGACCAGGCAAAGAAATAGGAAAATATACTTATTTACAATTGATTTGACTGATTGATTTATGTTTTGAGACCCAACTTTCTGTTTTTTTTTCACATGTATGGACACATCTATAGACACCGAGGAGTAAAGCCAGTGTCTATTAAATTCAACAGTTAAAAAATGTTACAATTGACTCAAGCTTTGTTTGAATCCCCAATATGTTATACACTGAACTCTGTTTGAAACTTGAAATTTGTTTTCATTTGCTGTTCAATATGGTTTAGGCCTCTAGCATGCGGTTAGGTTTAGGCATTAAAAACTAATAATTAAATTCAGGCAGTTGTGTATTTAGGATTTTTAATGGCGTGGTCAAGCAATTGATATCATTAACTGCAATGTCCAGCAAGATCATTGTTCACTTTTAGAGTCAGTGTGTGAAATAAAGGGACTTTTGGGTCTCTGGAAACCCTTAAAGCGACCCTTACCGATGTTGCATTATTACACCATTTTTACAATAGGGTAAAATGCTCTAAATGAGATAATGGAACTCTGAAATACAAGACAGATACACCAGGAATCAAAATACATTATTATTCCAATCTCAATATTCCATTAAAACTCCAACCAATCCTAGAAGTGGGACCCACGCCTAGGATTGGCCGAAGGATCTGCCTGTCAGACATTTGCCTCCACATGGGGAAATGAAGGGGTGGGGCTTTGGAGTGAGGCGGGACTGTTGATGTTCAAATAATTGTGCTGTGATTTCTGAAATGCAACATCGGGAAGGGTAGCTTTAAAGAACAGCTTTAAAGGTTGTATAGAAGATGTTCATGGCAGAGACTGTTAGAGTTTTTGAATAAAGCGCATGTGCAAGGTGCAACACCAGCCTACTTAATTCACCACTCGCTTACTGGTCACACCATTAAGACAACGTTAGCTCTTAGCAAAGAATCAGCACTTTAAGGAGCATTTCTGCATTTAGTTTTACATCTCTGCTCATCTGAATGAGTACTAGATTACTCCAACTCTTTGCTAGACTCAGCACTGAGAAAGTTGCACTTTTGCCAAGATGGTATCATGATGGTGAATCTAAGACCTAGTTTTGTAGAATTAAAGGGACTGTTGTATAGTGGGAAAAAAATGTATGTAGCACTGCATGGCAGAACCTGTGTCCTAACAGGACTCACAGCAGTCTGACCAGCACTTATACATGCTGTACCTCCCAGTTTGATTTTTTTGCTTGTGTTGTTCTCTCAGATGTGAGTTGCTTTGGAAAAAAGCATCTGCTAAATGACAGTAGTAGTAGTATGAGCAAATGTTGTCAAGGCCTCCATTGAGGACAAACAAAGCGTATTTTTGCTCACTGCATTTGTATGACACGATAATGATGATGATTAAATTTCTGTAGTGCTTTTCAAGGCATCTAAAGTGCTTTACATTGAATCCATCATACATTCCCGTCTCATTCACACTGACAAGAAGCTACATATAGACACAGTTGCCTTGGGGCAGACTGATGGAAACCTAGCAGTCTATCCGCACCAACGTGCTCTCTTGCCACCACCTGACATTGATACACATTCATACACCAGCAATTCCGACACTTGAATTAATACACAAATGAAATATTCCACACCCGATCCTGATATTGTCTGAACTAAGTCTCCACAAGATACAATTATATTATGTGGATTGACTTTAACAAAGCAGAATTCATTAAAATACATTTTCCAATGCACGTGTGGTGATAATACTCTGAGTATTTCTGCCCTATGTTTTTATTTCACAGATGACCAATATGGCAAAGATGGCATTCTGTCTTTCCTCTCCAAAAAGGACTTTAGTAGTTTCAGGCAGTCTGTGAGAAAAGAGCATGTAGACAAACAGTTTTCTGGCCAAAAGAACCTACTTCACTACACAGTAGCCAGCGGTGATCCAGAGAGTGTCGAGCATGTCCTGAGTCTGGGTGCAGAGGTCAACTGTACAACTGCCAGAGGTTACACTCCTCTTATTATTGCTGCTCTCCAAAGGTCTGTATGAAAATATGGTAACAAAATGTTTTAGAATAAGTTGTTGTTGGAGTAGGATGTTGACATTTTGCAACATACTGTATAATAATAAAATGTTTTATAAAATGCATTATATGAAATACTACATATTTTCCTTTTAAAATGTATAATTTTGAAAAGTATAGATATTGTTTCTGATGGAATTTATTCAATCTTACTCTGGCCCGGTGACAAATATGTCTAGTTCTACCCTATGTCTCTTTTTTGTTTCTCTGCCCTCAAGATTTTGACTGAATTTGAACCTGCTGATCAGGCAGACAAAGAAATATGATTAAAGGTTTAAACT
The DNA here is from genome assembly GCA_029874935.1 of Atherina boyeri. NCBI lineage: Eukaryota > Metazoa > Chordata > Actinopteri > Atheriniformes > Atherinidae > Atherina > Atherina boyeri. Next base: position 3,430 of record JAPMNP010719572.1, on the reverse strand, counting down.
AAGAATCCAAGTTAGTGAGCTTCACTTTGCCAATCCAAGAAACTTCAATGGACGTATTGTTTGTAATACAGATACAGTATGAGAGTGATATCAATCTTTTTCTCAATAACCCCAATTATAATCACAAGTGTTGAATCATTTATTTCAAAGTCTAACAATATCTGGATGAAACTTCTGTTCAACAGGTTTCATGACATCATCTCTTTGTTGCTGGAACATGGAGCAGCTGCAACCCAGGGAGATGAGGACCAGTGGACACCGCTCCATTTTGCTTCTCAGAATGGGGACGACAGGACTGCCCGACTCTTGCTGGACAAAGGAGCTGTGGCAGATGTCCGGGAAAAAGATGATTGGATGCCCATCCATCTGGCCTCCCAGAATGGTCACGAAACTATAGTGCGCCTGCTGCTTTCGCGACTGTCGGAGGAAGCTGTTACAGAACGGGAGAAGGTGCGAGGGAGGACACCGCTCCACCTAGCATCTTGCTACGGGCATCTAAATATTGTCAAACTCCTCCTTGCTCATGGAGCAGATGCCAATAGCGCAGATGTCTCTTTGTCCACTGCTCTTCACTTAGCAGCTGAGAAAGGCCATAACCGTGTAGTAAGACTGTTGGTGAAGAGTGGGGCCAACTCTGACAGTGCAGATAGCAGAGGATTCACGCCACTTCACCTGGCTGCTCTGAATGGTCATACAGGCATATGTAGGCAGCTGTTGTTAAACGGGTCCAACCCAGACTCCAAGACCCTCCAAGGCTGGACTGCCATGCACCTGGCTGCTCTGAGAGGACATGACTCTGTGATGGTCCAGCTGGAGAGTCAAGGTGGATGTGTGAATTCAAAAGGTCAGAACGGATGGACTCCACTGCACCTTGCATGCCACCAGATTGAGCTGGAGGTTGTGGCAAAGCTCTTGGCAGCCAGAGCTGACCCAAACATCACAGAGGACAGCGAGGGGTGGACACCGCTACATGTAGCCTGTACCAGTGGAAGCTTCCCTTGTGTCCTCCACTTAATATCACATCATGCAGATGTCAATGCGGTAAACTCAGGAAAGACCACACCTTTACACCTGGCTGCCCAGCATGGCTGCGTGCCCATTGTAAAGGCTCTGCTACTGAATGGAGCAGACAAAACACTGCAAGATTCTTCTGGATCCACAGCTCTAAATGTAGCCCACCGGTGTGAAAAATGGGAAATAGTGCAGCTGCTGGAAAAGGGATGTTGAATATGACTGGAGTTTTTGCTGAAACCAGTGTGAATGGAAGGATTGCTTCAATATGAAAGCATTAATGATACAGCTGGATTATTCTTCTCCTTTTGAGTGGGGCTTATGTTAAGCAGCTTACAGCAAGATGTTTAAGAGTTTTAAACATCTTACAAGTTTTTTCTTTTTCTTTTTCAGAAAAAGGATTATTATACTTCATTTATTACATTATAAACACAAATGTGAATTAACATATTGTTTTGTTCTGCGAATTTTTGAAAGCCAATTTGTATGAATATTATCTTATCTTTTTAATAATTACAATAACAACAGCAGGGACAAATGAGATTAAGACATTTGTGTCAAATCAGGTATTCCAATTTAAACTAAATACTTTAAAACCTGTTAAATGTGACGGGGACATTACAGAGAGAAATGATAGTGACTCAAATTACTGGGGTCAGAATCAGGTGAAGTAGATTATAATGACAACACATATTGATTTGCCTCTTTGAATCACCTTGCTTGTGTGCCTCTCATGTGTGCTGCTCTGGTAGATGGAAGATGGAAATGAGAATATAAAAGAGCAGCAATTGTAATAACTTCTGCGGCTGCTCTTTTAACAGGGAGTTTTTCTTTTTTGGATGATAATCTGGATAAACCACATGTGACAGATGTGACATTGTTATATTTAAATGAAATATTCCAACTACATTTAATACATATATTGTATGCTTAACGACAAGTGGAGATAATTATCACTTATTCCCCAGAGACTGATGGAAGCGCTGCCCAGCTTGTGCCACACTCGTTTACTACTCTGACATCTTATTAAAATGAAATGAAATGCATGAATTCAGGAGCAGTATTGACCTACACTTCCACAGGGTTTTCCCTGGAAGCACTATAAACTCTGGTGGATGGATGGGAGTTGAACCCAATCAAATTACTGTGAATGAGCGGTGCACAGTTAAATTGGACTCAGACTATGCTTCAATTTTTCTTGTTTGCTAAATGAAAGTTTTGTCATTTTTAAAAGTTATTTTATTCCTAAATAATGTTCCCATCTATGAAATGTCTGAACCTGTGTGTTTCAGTTGATGTTTGGTTGTTTTTAAATTGAATTTGTATAACTCAATAACCAGGAACTGATTGTACTTTTACAATTCTTTAAATGGAAAGGTGTGTCTTTCTTTGACTGTACATTTGGACAATACATTATAAAACTATTTAATTCACTGCTGAGTGTTTTAAGTTTACAAATACATAAGGATTGAGGTATTAAACCCACACTAAGATATGATGTATGTACTTATTTAAAGTCATACTGTATGATAACAATTAAGTCATAAAAATGGTTTACTTATGTCAAATGTGACATTGCTTAAATTGTTATTCATTTTGGGAGCTTTAGGAAGTGATTTACTGCTCTACTCTCATTGTAACTGACTGTTATAGTTTAAAAAGCTGCTTTCATGTTATGAAAAGAAACTCTCAGGAGAGCTCTCTGTGTTTAGAGTCACGCAGGAGGATTTCCAATTGAAAGATTTATTTCTACTGCTGCCTTCAGTGTCAAAACAGACCAGTTTGTCTGATTGTTATCTGGTGACAGGTATCTGTGGAATGCACAGCTGTGTCATTGTGTAAGCTGTCTAACATTTCATTTTCCATTTTATGTCTAAATGAAACAAGGCTTTTCATTTAAAGAAACAAACATTAACCCAACAACCTTTCCAAAGAAACAACAAAAAATGAAAATAAAAAGGACAGCTTTTGTTTCCACCAACATCTAATCAAGTCTACCTAAATCAATGGTTCTCCCTCAACCTTTTTACACATACAGTGACACATCAGACACCTTCTATCCCAGACAGTAATTGGGTTTGCAGCCACCTAAACTAATTTTATTTTTCAAGAGGGAGACAAGCAGGAAGAAGATAATGTCATGTTAGTTGCTTCCGCAAACAGAAAACAAAAAAAGAAAGACTGGAGAACTTGAACAACTCATTTTTGTCTTTCGACTAATTGTAGTTTGTAACCAAATTCAATTTGACTTCTTAATTGAACCGGTTCCAATTTCTGTAAACAAATGACATATTTCAATGGACATGAATTGCAGATGTGTGGTGCATGCAAAAAGACAAAATATTAGGGGTGGGAATATTTTACCATCTCACGATTCGATTCGATTCCGATTCTTGGGGCCACGATTCGATTCAAAATC
>JAPMNP010719543.1:0-15140 GCA_029874935.1 Atherina boyeri | reverse complement strand
TTGCTGTGTCTTTTAGTTGTTTTTTTTTCCTCGTATGATATAACGCTGAAGTTCATCAGACGGAACATTAATTATCTCCGATTCCGGATCGGCTGCGGCAGCCAAACGTCCACATGTGTGCAGCTGGCTAATTCACTAGTGCTGTGGGCAACCATTGTAACACGTCAACCTAACATGACATGGCTCTACTCCAACAGTGATTGGTTTGGCACAGCGCTGCCAGAGCGCTACTTAATTCTGTTTGGCTATTCTTATGTGTACTTCAAGAAAATTGGACAAATGAGTTCTATCACAATAGTCTCATATTTCTATCGAGAAAATGTTATTTCGCGATAGATATCGTTATCGTTTTATCGCCCAGACCTACTACCAATGTATTTATTTTTCTACTCGTGTTTCCTGGCTTTCTCTCAAACATTTTGCAGAAAACAGTATTGTCTTTACGTACACTCACCGTGCATACTTCGTGAGAACTTTGTTCTGGTTGTCAAGGTAACAAAATTACTTCATTTTGTTCTTGCAGCCCTGGTTTGGGAGTTCTTGTGGCTCGTTTTTGACACATTAACCAAGCAGAACTTTGTTCTCATGGGGCTCCAAGAAGTATTGTGTGATTGGTCGGACATTTGAAGTGGGAGTGGTTAACGTGAAAAAATTAAGTGGAAAATTGTCACCTCCGCGTTTCTACTAATGTGAGGTTGAACAGAGTTTTAATGAACAGCGGATCGAAGAGGCGAGAACGTACAAAAAAAGTAAACAGCACATGGCATTTAAAGACACGGACACCAGCGTGTGCACATCCCCGCCCTGCCATGAGCGAAGTGTGTCGTTAATTATTAAATCACCAGGGCTATTGTACATTACACATGAAAAAACAGACATGCCCCTCCGTTGCGAACAAAGTTTCTCTTGGAGTAGGAATTGACCGAACCAGAACAAACTTTTTTCTTGTTCTTGCGGCCCCGTGAACAAGAATATAAAATCTTGCTTCTTGTGAAATATGTCACAGGCTTGAGTCTGTACAGGTTTCATGCTTGTCTGCCACCGTATGAATGAAGTTCCATCTCTCTATGTTCACACTACTGAGTCTAAATGGCTTTGGTTGTTGTCACTTTTTTCTTCAGAATTGCAGAGTGTGCATACAGTGTGGAACACGAACCAGCGGCCAATGGCATCACACCAGCCTGCTGTGCGAGAACTGTGTCCAAAACCAGGACCCTGCTCTGTGCTGTTCTATGTGTTCTTGCATCCTGGACCCTGAGCATCACAAAGACTTACTATTCTGCCAAACTTGTAAAAGGTAAGGAACATGTACCTAATTCTGGAAACACTTGGGGAAACATACAGGTGCAGAAATGTTGGTCAAATGGTCTCCTAAATTCCTTTGCATCCCTTTCAGATGGCTTCACCTGGACTGCGAACGTCAGAACTCAGGCCAAGCAGAAATCCACCCCAGAGAGGAGTATGTTTGTTCCAACTGCAAGTCTCCTGCTGCAGAGCAGGCGCTACAGGCAGAGGATATGGACATTGGCCGAGAGCTCAGCCCTCAGCCAGCCTCCATGCACACAGACACTGAGACTGCCCTACAGCTGGCTCAAAAGCACACAGACCTAGAACCTGGCACTCAGCTGCCCCCTGAAATGCACAATGACCCCAAACCGGAATTACTTGCTGTTCCATTGCACTCGGATCCAAAGCCTGTTCAGGCTACCGTCCAGGAGGAGAAGTTGGCCATGTCTGACCAGAAGCCTGGTGGGTCTTTGTTTGAAAAAAAAATCAGATTATATACACATTATGCTCTGATCCTTTCTCTTTATTTAGTTTTTTTCCCCTTGATTTTTTTATTATTTTATTTTCCTCAATCTACTCCTACGGCTCCCTACAGTGAATCTAGTGTTTATATCAATATACTAAATATGTATTTTTGCTGAGGATGAGAACAAAGAATTTCCTTCTTTTGATTATGCAAAGTCATGTCCACATCATACACCAACCACCAGGTTATATGATGAAGTCTTTTTGTTTTAGATCTTAAGGCTATTCAAACACTGTTCAACATTTTGGTTATGCAACACCATTTTGTCGGTTGATGATAAAGTTTTAAAGTTGCTATATTTAAGCAGATGAAAGAAATGAAATGGTATTGTGGATTAAGACCAGAGAGAGGTGCTTTGTTTTTATACTTGAAAGATGTTTTAGGATCTTCTTCATAGCCAGATGATGCTCTACTAGTAGCAGATGAAAGTAATACTATTAGTTTGTTATGTTGTGAATTTTGATTATTTAATTCTCCTGGGAATGTGGCATGCACTGCCGCTGGGTGTGAAGGAAGAATTGATTGTCAGCATTACTTTAGATAGCACATATCTTTTATTTATTAAGTTTATTATGAAAGTTGAATAGTGCAACTAACCTTGAAATTTGAGACTTAGGCTATCAAATTGTCTGTTTTTTCTTAAACTTGCAGTTAGTTTAACTTTTCATTTTGCAAACAACTTGCCTAAGTGAGAGATTTGACCAAGCTTGCTAATGATATTTCAGACAAACTGACAAGCCAGTCTAAAATGTATGCTAAAAGCAAAGTTTTGTTGTTGCCATCTGAACTAATTTGTTATTATATGGTAGCTAACAGGAGCAGGTCATAATAATAAATTAAGAAAAGTATTATTAATAAACTGAATTAAGCTATGACCTGAGGCCTTAAATTTGGGGTATCACCCTTATTTGAAAAAGAAAAACTTTTTTTTTTTACTCTGCTTTATTGTGAAGGTATTTGAAAACAAAGCTTTTTTTTGTTCTTTATTTCAAATTTAAAATGATAATGTAGACTTAGCCCTTAACTTGAAATCCAGCCTGGACACTGAAGACCTTGACATCTGTTTTTAGGGTGTTCATAGCAAAGGCACTGGTCCAATAATAGACCCCTTTTTCTAAACAACTTCTGTTTTTTTCTAATTGTTTGCATCATTTTTGTTATTCATTTTATTACAAGCTTTATCAGCAGAAACAGTTGCAGGAGACTGGATTTAAGGATTCAACTGCATCTAAAGTCTGGTTCAAATGAGGTCTGCCAGCAATAGAGTGCAATTTAAAAAAAGAATTTAAAAAAATAAACCGGGGATGCCAGTGGCAGCTATGCTACCTACTCTTGTCTCGGCAGCAGACCTCACTGACTACAGATAGGAGTAGCATGATGGTGATTATATCACCGATCTCCTGTCTGCTAACCTGCCTTGGAGCAATGCTGGCTCTCTCATTACTGCTCACAAAGCTTGTTTGCTTGCTGTGTTCACATACACACAATGCTTTCATTTGTATGACTTTTCCCTGTGGGAGTGTGTGTACAGGCTCTTGAATTTATTGAATTGAAAAATTTAATTTGCACTTTGCTGTTTGTAGTGCAACTTTTATACTTCCTTTAATGTTATAGAATGTACATATTTTGATAATATATTTGTAGATTTGAAATTTTCAACACTACTGTGGTAAGCTTATGGTGATTCAGTGTATGAGTGAGGTTAAATGCACTCTATGAGTGAAGGTTGGACCTGACTTTAGGTCTTTGTTGCAGCTTAAGCTGTGCTAATGAAAGCTATACAATTTTTCCATGTAGCAGGTATAGGAAGCAGGCATTAATGTGAATGTGTGTTCAGCTTGGTCAATAGCTGATGGCAGAAGATGCTTGCAGGCCGATCTCCCTAATTGACTTTCTGGCATGATCACCGGATGAGCACCTGCAAGCTGCACAGTCATGAGCCCAGAGCACACAGACCCTGGGATGTTGGTTGTCATGGTTACTCCCTTCCCTGGCAGAGATGCGTAGCAGGTGCATGTGTGTGTCAGGATCAGTGTGACATGGGAACTTGTGGATTGAACTGGTGGGTGCCTCCTTAAGACTAGCCTATCTGTACTGTCAGATGGTGTCTGGCAGAATGTTGGCTCGATATGTGGATCCTTGATTGCCAGGAATGACTGGTTCTATTCATACCAGTCAAGTTAAATGCACTGATGTCTTTGGTACAAAACCAAATGGGGAAGGAGAACACTACAGAACCAAATAGAGGGAGGGGGTAGGGGACATTAGATTAACACAGAAATGTAACCTATGATTAAAGCTTGCCTTGTAATGCACTGTGACTCCCTGTCACTCAAAAGCCACCCCCCTATCCGGTAACACTTCCGTTGCTGCTGTCCAGTTTTACCAGTGGAAGCTGTTCACATCTTTAGCCACAAGTTAGATTTTACACCATAGTGTGTTTGTTTCTGGTTTTTTGGGGTTATTATTTATTTTCCTTGATGCGTCTCCTTTGTGTTGTCAATATCTCCACAGTCTTAGAGTTTGCTGTTAAGGTTATATCTTTTCTTGTACAAGTATATTTTCTAGATTTAATATTGTTGTTAATGTACCTCTTTTCAGAAGCCTCTGGGAAAGCAGACACTGTGGAGACGCAGATTACTGAACCTTCTGTCAGCAAAATTCCAACAGAATTCAAACCAGGTTTGTACATTAAAGCAGTTAAGTATTCTGTCTATATTGTGGGCCCTCATTGATTTACATATTAAATGTAACTGATTTGTAATAAATGTTTAATGCTCATTTTATTCACACTGTTAAACAGCTGTGTAAAGTTGTTTATGCATACTATGCTTGAACTAAATGGAAAAAAAGCTCATTACGATTTTTTTTCTTTTACCAATATTGCAATTTATTTTGCAATTTAATCTTTTAAATTCCAGCTTCTGCTCAGTGTTCATGCAAAAATATGTTTCCTGTATCAGATGGAGGATTATCACGACATTGGGAAATTCAGTTCTGCATTTAGCCCATCTCTAGATGTGCTGGAGAGCTTTGGGCTGCCATGTATCTGTGCCCAGGCAGCAGTTAGGAAGGGTTAGGGGTCTTGCTTAACTGTCCAAAGTGGTCCATGTAGCTGTCACATGATGTTTAATGTAGCCTACCTTGTCTTAAGGTGTTTAACCCTCTCATTGGGAAAAGTTGGATGAGGGGGGGAGAGGTAAGCACACTTTCTCTGCAGTTTTGCTCAAACACCTAGCTACTCTGTCCTCTCTTCACTGCGGCTGCCTCCTCTCCCCCTCCCTCTCTCCAGCTGTGAGAGAGTTGATAATAGAAAGCGTATGTGGGGAGTGAAATGCAACCCAAATCCGATGTAAACATTACGAGGCTGAGAGCGCAAAATCACAGACAATTTTTAAATCACGGTCAGGTGCATTTTTCAACTGTCCGACAGAGGTCGTGTCTGGGCAAAAGAGAATGTTTGGTGTAGTGGATTTGTTAAACTTCAGACACTGCAAGTTTATAACCTGGATCAGGCGCCGTATTACATTTAAATTAATTACTTTGTCCAATTTGCTAATTGTAACTTCTTAAATTATGATTTCAATTGAAAAACAATTAATTGTATCTCTAATGCGTACATTTAGAAATATTTACTTATTTATATTGTTTCCACATAGTTTAGATGCATGACTCGTGATGTTGATCACTTAAAACCTTTAGCACTATATTGTAACCACTGCAAATGATAAAAAAGTGATATATTGTGTTCTCATGAACACTGTTTTTTCCATTTCTACAGAGTCAAAACCAGCAGCTAGATCCCAGCTTACATCTATAGAAAGTCCTACATCTTCAATGAATCAGAGCCAGGAGTATTTTCCAGCCCAACAACCTACTGAGGCACAACAGACCCAGGATACCACATTGCAAATCAAACCAGCAACTATAGAGGCCTGCCCTGAGCAGGGCACGGTCAACCCCAGCACAAAGGATTTTAAGGCCATCATCTCAACCACCAAAGAACCTAGTACTACATCAGTACCTTTAATGGACCAACCAATGGAAGTCACACTACCCCAGCCTTCAAGTATGGATGTAGCCAGGGCTTCTTTCCTGGAAACTGCTCCAAAAGAACTCAAAGAGAGGAATGAGGGTATATTTCCCATTACCCTGACAGACAATGTTAAGCCCACAGCTTCTAATAAGTCAGAGGAGATTGACACTACACTGGACAGCAAGCCCAATCTGTCATTTCCCAACTTGTCTTCAGAGCAGAAGACCTTCAAAACATCTGTGGAAAGATTAGCTGAACTTGTTTCTCCCTCCCACTCCTCCCATTTGGCCCAAGGGATACCTCTCAGAGAACCACCCCAGACCCAAATCCTACCCTCACTGATTGACCACAGCAGTGTGATACCAGCAACAAACCTTGTGCCATTCACCCCAAAGATTGGCATGGGAAAGCCAGCCATCACCAAGAGAAAGTTTTCTCCTGGGAGGCCAAGAGTAAAACAGGTATGAACCTAAATATCACCTCATAAGGATCACTGACATGTGTTGCCACTATCTGGCTGTTTCTGCCTTATTCACTGTCCCACTCCAAGTAATAAACTGAAAGAGCACAGTTTTATAATTGTTGGCTAGTATCTTGTGTACTCCTTGTCTCTTTGTCCTGTGGGCTCTACACTATGAAAATAGATTATTCTTTATGGCACTGGGATGGTTGATGTAGCTTTTATGACTGGGACCTGTTTTGCTATTATTGTTTGAAGCTATTTCTCAGTTACGTTGCGCTTTACAGTGCACTACATGAAGAAAAGAATATCAAATATTGGCCTATCTCCACTCTCTGCCCTCTCCTCACATTTGTTCACACAATGTCACATTGTTTAAGCATGATGCTGTATACCTGAAGCAATCTCATTAGTCTCTTCATCTCATATCCATGTCACAGACATGTACCAAGTCAGTATTTTTTTAAGGATGGATATTTATCAAGTCACAAATAACAACAATTAGTATTACTGTATGTTCCACATTACTCCATCAACAGCAGTGGATCTTTGTGACTGTTTTTAAGCTTTGAATCTCTTCATAATGGTGTCTTTGTGTGCTTAGACTGCCATTTACATCAAATATACACTCTTCAGGGAAAGTTATGATGGGAATTGGATCACATCCGCTGGCTACTATATATTAAGAATGATGAGGTTTATGACAAGCGAGTTCAATTGACAAATTGCTTTTTTTGCAGATAGTGTATCACATCTTATTGAATATTATAACTGATTGGTTACATGAGGCCTGGAGAAATCTATACCAGCAATTGAAATTTTCCTTCTTTTAATTCCAGCATGCTTTTGGCTGTGTTCATGATTTGCTGTACTGATTCAGCTCCTTGTTTGGTCAACATATCCATTGAATTAAAGGCTGTGGCAAGATATAGGATTTTTTTCCCCTTTCTCTCCTCTATCATGCCTCAGTAAACCTTGAAAATTCGGCTGCTCGTAATGCGACTAACACATTTGTGCGCTCCAATTTTGCTTGGAAAACGGCCCATTGTGAAGATGCTCTTTGAACTAGTTGCATGACTGTATTAGCTTTAACACTAAAGGTAACTCAGTAACTTATTCAGTACATGTTTTGGCACATCTGATATTTTTCTTGTGCTCCTGCTTGGATGGGTGGGCCAAAATAATTCCCAAAAAGTTTCATTAGAATCTCACTACATTTTTCTAACATCTTTTCTTTGTATGTTTTCTTTCTTTGCTAGCTTTGTTTTTAAGTTGCTGCATTTTGTCGCCCTCTTCCCTCCCTCTCTCTCACTCTCTCACCCATCCCTCCTTACCTTAGGGTGCATGGAGCCCCCATAGCAGTGTGAGCTCACCCTTGTCCTGGTCACCAGACCAGCCAGAGGGGTGGGACCCAAAGACCAGGCAGTCCTTTGGCAGCCCCAGCTGGAGCATCAGAGTGGTAAATACAGTGGCTCACCAGAGATGGCAGGGCAGCAACTGCCCCTTCTGTCCATACTGTTGTGACACACACTCCCTGAGTGTCCCCGATTGTCACTGGATAATGTAGCCAACACTAATAATCATTGCCACTAAACTGACAGGTGGAGTCAGAAACAAATGTCTTGGCTCATGACCTGATGAAGGGGAACTAAGATGTATGGCTATATTTGGTTTGCTGCTGAATTAAGTTCAGAGATGTAATGCAGTGTATTACATTATTTTAGTGTACTGATGTCATTTAAACCTTTTTATGTATTTCTATTTGTAATGCAAATTTATCCTCAGGTGTTGGCAGAGCAAAAAGCCTTTCATATTGTGTTACCACGTTGATGGCCTTTACACAAAAAGCTCAATTATGTTCTATGCTAAATATGCACATGCGAGTACGTGCTGTCGCATAACAATAATGTAATAAGCTTGTCGGATGCTCTTAAAGTTTACTTTGCCTGTGTGTGCGCAGGCACCGCTGCCACTACTCTAATGTGCTGTATATTCGCTCAAAGCTGCACATTTCAACTCTCGGAATTCGTTGTAATTACGTTAACTGCATAAACGGTCAACAGTGTTGCCAGCTAGGAAATATTAAAATACGATCATTTTAGGCCGCTGGTACGATACTTTGAGAAAAATTATCGTACACTAGCAATTTGTAATCTGATTGGGCTCACAACCAAAAGCTTCAATGACACAGTATCAAAATATGTACATTTTATAGCCAATAAAGTAGTTTTAACTTTAGAGAATCAAACACAATGGTTAAAAGCAAGCAGCTCTTACAGAGTAGCATCTCCAGCTGTGTGGAGTGCAGTTTCAACCCTGGTCTGCACTGAACAGCCATAATATCAATTATACTCAACTATCTTCGATGGCCTCTTTTTTACCATCATGTAACGCCTTGCTTCATCAATATTGAGAAATACAGTACATCATGGGCTGCATCATGCATCACCACATGAGATGCTGAGCATTGATTGGTTGCAAGGAGACTTGGATCGCTGGATGCTATGCGCAGCGGCAGGATCTGAATCTTGATATTGTTCAATGAGGAAGTTAACTCAAACACACATTGAATGGGTCAAAAGTGCCTGCTCCACTTTTGAATTTGCGGTGAAATCCGATGGCAAGAAGTGGCAAAGGGGTGCAGAGAAGCACAACTGGGGTTTTTGGCCGGCTAATAGTTGCGCCTTGGCTTTAGGCCTACATCTGTTGGCTCCCATTAGCTCCAGGTTTGCTCTTAGCTACAGGTAGCTAGGTGGCAATCATCCACATCCCCGCTCACAGCCACCCTCTCTGCCCCACTCCTTTCCCATTTTTGTATTTTCCGGGAATGACGAGACGTGTGAAGCTGCCAAGATGGTGATGAAGGGAACCTCCCTCCGAGCTTCATGTCAGCTCTCCACAAACCTACGGGTGACATCACGGACAGTTTGTCTATAGATATACAGTAAATGTGTCCTTAGACAACCACTTACATAAAATGTATACTCTTCAAGGAAAATTGGCGACTGGCTAAAAAACCGCGGCGGTGCTTCTCTGCTCCTCTGCTCCTCATTGCCTCTTCTTGCCGACGGATTTTGCTGTAATTGTAACAGCGAGAGCAAGCCACTAGCTAAAAGTGCTAGCGCTGACGTCCCATCTGTCTCCTGTCAATCAAAAGGACATGCCCCCAATTATGCGTAATTTCAAGATTAAATAACATCTAATCAGATGAGTTATAAAAAGATCCACTCCCCTCACAGTTGTCACGCAGGTAAACTTGACTTGCCTTTTTGTACCAGGCTTTAAACATGCTTATTTCTGCTGTGAAGTTGGCCTTTTTAACATGGGAGTCTATGGGGATTTGCTTTGTTTTGGAGCCAGCCACTGGCGGAGGAGGGGTGAACTGTAATTTTTGGCACTTTCGCATAGGCTTCACTTTTGTCCACTGAAGTTTGCCGCTTGGTTGCACAGTATAAACTGGCATGTGACTAGCAAAAATTGCAAAGTTAAAGAAGCAGCTATGTATTTACGGTAATGGCAGTACAGACCACTGCCGTTAACTGCACTGCCCCTTTTTTATGTCCTCTCCTGAGAATGTACATTATCATGATCTCCTTCACTGTTACCATGTTTGCTGTTGTCTGAAACTGTCATTAGTACTGGGATGTGAACTCTAAACTCTGCACTGCCCTCTTGTGTATTCATCGCAACCATATCAACATAAAGGACGCATGGTGTATGTGGGGAGAGATGTTTGACAACGTTTGACATGGACATACCTCTTTACTTACGTAAAGGGAGCATGAATGAAGCAGTGCTTGGTTTTTTCTCTGTTCAAGTACAGGTTAAACACCATTGTTTGTCTTAATTAGAAAGAAGGGGCTTCAGTTTGGAAATTGGGGCCTGAAGTGGACCAAGTACAGGGGAATTTTTGTAGGGCCTTTCGAAGAATCAATGAAACAAAAGTTCTACTGTTGTGCTTAGCCTTAGACTGAGGTCTCTGTAGGAAATCTGCCAAGGATGCCATATACCTTGTTTTGGGAGAGGCCAGAAATGTTCACTAGTCCCTTTTTTGCAAGTCTAAGTTAAGTCTTAATTCTTAAGTCTTTCACCTCAAGTCTAAGTCATGTTGCAAGTCATTTTTAATTGTAATCAGTAAAGCCCATTTTCCACTAGTATAGCTCTACTCTACTTGGCTCTACTCAGTTTGTGAGCATTTCCACCAGGAGTCTCCCGGGCCGTGTAGATACTTTGGTGGTACATATTTCACGTGGTTCCAAGCGGGGCTGAGAAGTGCCGAAAACATGACGTTTACAGATGCGAGTCGCTGACTGGCCAGAGAGTGGCTTCACACTAAATATGAATCACACCTTGTTGTAGGTAACTTCAGGCTCTTGTCTCAGTGTGCATTAAGAAAATCATCATTGCATCACAAGAGTGATATAAGCACTTATATAAACTATCAAAATTAAAATTCTGTTTTGTTAATGGAGGACGAGCCAAATGTATTCAGACTAAGGAGTAAAAGAGGAATTACTAAATTAAATAAAATGAAAATAAATAAAACTAAGTTAAAAAACTACTATACTAAATTAATAAAAGGGGCTTGGTATGAGTCATATTTAGAAATAAGTGCATTTTAGAATGGGCATTTATTGATTTTAAGCTTCTATAAAACAATCCTAGTTCATTTTTAAATCATCCTCTGCTGGAGGGGATTTAGTAAATCACCATTTATGTATATAAAACTTAGATGAAATTGTAATGTTATTAATTAAGAATTCTACAGGTTTTTGTTTCAGCATCACACCAAATTGTTTGTCTTTGAAAGAGTGTCTATGGATTTTCCTGAAAGCCACTCATGTATCTATTGTGTTGTGTAAAAATTACATCACAGAATATCCGAGTTGCCTTGCTACAGGGACCCCACCCATATCAGAGGGTCCTCAATTTTAATGGAAAATCATACTATAACGAGTCCGGGTCAGGTTGAGTAGAGTCGGGTCGGTAGTAGTGGAAAAGAAGCTTAATTTCCCATGTAACGCCTGCTGCCTACTTAGAGGACTTGATTTTGTTATCCAGGGAATTTAATATCTGTACTCACCCTTTATCGACCAGCATTTAGTAACAGCACTGATCTTTAGCATAAACTGACAAACATTCTGTCCCTCTCCTCAGGATGATTTCTGTCTTACTGAATTTGAGAAACCTGTATATGAGCATGAACTGATCCAAGAGTTTTTTGTGTGTACAAAAATCCATCTGGACCCAAAGAGAATTTTTTTTAAATGAATACAGCACTTCATTGCATTTTTTTCCTGAATGAGGAGGAAGGCCAATATTCTTCACTGTAGAACAGGACCACCAGCTGTCCTGCAGGTTTTAAATGTTTTTCTGCTGCAACACACCTGATTCAAATGACGGCTTGTCAAGTTCTGCACAAGACTCTTAATGTTTGAAATAACAACCTCAACATGCATGTGAGTTTTAAGTATTGTCCAAAAGGGTACATAAATTGGTAAAGATGAAACCAATGATCACTGCCTGTGTAGAAATTACCTAAAAACTAGATTGATTGGCTAGATAAACTATGTGATCTTGACTTGCAGCATGACCAGGTTTTCAGTCTTCAAGCTATTTGCATCATTTTCTTGAAGTGTGAGTGCAGCAAAAGAAAAGTATTGTTTTGTGCTGCAGCTAACAGGAATGAATAAATGGATGAATAAAAGTACAAGCCTCAACTGCATGCCGTGTTCACAGACTTTGCACAAATCTTTTCAGCATCCACAACACTGTCATCTCTCCTCACTCAGTGCTTAATTGTACTGTTGGCATTGTTGATAAAATAACAAAAAGAAACAAGAGGAACATATTGTTACATTGGGCAGTGACTGACAAACAGACTGTCTGACATGGGGGAGCAATGGTTTGCTCCTATAGTGCCTGCATGACTCATTCTGAGCATGAACTACACACAGGGCAGCAACTCGCATTGTTAATTAATAGCATCTGCAATAAAAACATCATTGACACAATTTTTTCCCCCTAATTTTTCAGTTTGGTCATGTTTTTGAGAATGGTTATTAAACAGGTTAGTCTGCCACTGAAAAAGAAAAGAGACCTTTGTATAGCAAGTTGCACTTACCAACTTTAATCATTACATTGGAGTCTGTCCGCTCTTATGTTTTTTTCCTTCATTCAAATTAATTAATTGATTTTTTTTTTTCTTTATCTTTTTTTTTTTCTCTTGTGTCAACAGGGTCGAGGTTCAGGCTTCCCAGGGAGGAGGAGGCCAAGAGGAGCTGGTCTGTCGGGTAGGGCTGGACGTGGTAGGGCAAGAGGGAAGAATGGAGTGAATCCTAACATCAACCCTGGGGTATGAATTATCAGCTTTTTGTTATCTCAGCATCTATGGCAAATATTCCAATACATGCACATATATTGGAATGAATAAATAGATATATAGTCTTCCCTCCAGATACTGATGTTTTGTAAGCAGCAGTATTTTGACAATAGTTTAACACATTGAAGATTGTAGGTTTTGTGTACATTCATTGCTAGTTTGAAAGTTAACTCCTCATCCAGTAATATCTGTAATATTGGTCATGTTAACTTTGTTTTTATCCAATGTCTTTTTTTTGTTCTTCTGATTAGCAGATTACCACAATAGAAACACAATATCCTGTGAAGGAGGAGGAGGAAAATGCGATGCATAATACAGTTGTCATTTTCTCCAGCAATGACAGTTTCACACTAAAACAGGTTATTTTTATTTATTCATTTTAAACTTCACTGTTTTTTACCCATTTCTTTGTAATTCCTGTCTATGAATTCCACCTTTCCCTATAGATGTCTTAGAATTAAATAGTTGCTTAAAGGGTGCTCCCACTTGAGATATGTACTGTAAATCCTGTGGAGATACTGCTGCCTGCAGGAAATGCAGTCAGTCATTTAGTGTAGAATAATATTAAAATTTTCTTGTTTTGTTTTTTTTGTTAAATATTACAGAGGCACTTAAGGGAGCATTAACTTCAAATTTAACGTATTTTCATTGGAAAAATGATCAAATTAAAAAAAGAATGTAAGCTATTGAACAATTTAGCTGAATTGCTGCTCTGTAGTGGTATATACCAAACCCTCTACTGTATTCTGTCTTGGCTGGGAGAGGACTCTCATTTATGAGTTACTAAAAAGGTCTCAAAGGCCAGTGTTTCCAAATTTGTTTTATATGCCCTCTACCTTGCTCATCATGACATGTATATGTACAGTATATATGGGGATAAACATCAGTTGCACTGCTTTTATTCGCCGAGGCAACTTTACGTCTTTGTTCTTGTTTGTTTATTTTGTTTTTCAGTGTACAGGATAATATGCAGCTACATGAATAAAACATTTTAATAAGCTGGTGGCAAACCTTAAATACAATGCATGTGTGACTATGTGTCCAAACAAACAAAATGCAAAGTTCAGCAGCAGTCTGATTACTTCTTTCTTCCAAACTGAAATGGACTAGCTGACTAGTTTTATCTTTTAACAAAGAAATTAAAAGTATTTAGTTTAAAGTAATGGTTTAAACAAGTCAAAACTGGGTCAAAATCAGGTTATTTATCATGTCTTTTTTTATTTTAGGATATGTGTGTGGTGTGCGGAAGTTTTGGTCTTGGTGCAGAGGGCCGTCTTTTGGCCTGTGCTCAGTGTGGCCAGTGTTACCATCCATTCTGTGTAGGCATAAAGGTACAGAATCATAATTAAGTTTACAAAATGCAGATCTTCTTCAGCTTAAAAACATTGTTTATACACATGCATAATTGTCATTGTCAATTACGTTTACCCAGATCACCAAGGTGGTGCTAAGTAAAGGCTGGCGCTGTCTGGAGTGTACAGTGTGTGAGGCATGTGGCCAAGCCACAGATCCCGGACGTTTGCTGCTGTGTGATGACTGTGACATCAGCTATCACACATACTGCCTGGACCCTCCATTGCAGAATGTTCCCAAGGACAGCTGGAAGTGCAAGTGGTGAGCAAGTTTTCGATCATCTCACAGAAATCTGCCTGAAGTAAAATTTTAATTTAAATTGCAACTGAACTTGTGTCAAGTCAGCAGAGTTCTGCAGGTTTACTTTTGTGATGTCGGTGAGCAGTTATTGCAACTAGTTTCATTTAACCCCTGACTATTTGATAAATACCTTGACATGTAATTATTTCAGGACCATCTCTTAGAAAAATAGATAAAGTTAAAATATCAATAGAAATTACATAAAAGAAAAAACATTTAAAAAAACATTCACATGTAGCTAGTAGGAAGGACCTTTTTTAAGTAACATGTATTTATTAACCTCTGTCTTAATCATCTCCTGCAGGTGTGTGTCCTGTACCCAGTGTGGTGCCACCACGCCAGGACTAAGGTCAGAGTGGCAAAATAATTATACCCAGTGTGCTCCCTGTGCCAGCCTTGCAACGTGCCCAGTCTGCCTAGTGGACTACAGTGAAGGCACCATTATTGTGCAGTGTCGTCAGTGTGACAGGTATGCAGGGTTTCTGTAAATGTGTCATCTCAGAAAGGCACGTTCCAACTGAATGTCAGTATTGGCACAAATCTAAACCTGTTCTCCCACCGTTAGGTGGTTTCATGCCTCATGTCAGAGTCTCCACTCAGAGGAAGATGTAGAAAAAGCTGCAGAGATCAACTTTGACTGCACGATGTGCCGAAATTTCAAGACCACTAAAGGTGGGAGCTCCATGAGTCAACTAGGTGCATCTTTTTTCTTTAATTGTGATGTTTTTGTGTGTGTGTGTGTGTGTGTGTGTGTGTGTGTGTGTGTGTGTGTGTGTGTGTGTGTGTGTGTGTGTGT
>JAPMNP010719524.1:0-10143 GCA_029874935.1 Atherina boyeri | reverse complement strand
GATTTGATATGCGCACATCCTACTTTCATACAGTTTTTATCATAATTTGTTTTTAACATCAATATTAGAGACAGGAAATTAGAGTGAAAACCAACCATTCACATTCACACCTAGAAAGAATTTAGAGAGAATCAACCTAACATGCAAATCACTTGCTTTTGGACGGTGGGAGGAAGCTGGTTTAGACAGAAAGAACCCACACCTACACAGGATGAATAGGATTGAAACCAGGAACCTTATTGCTGTGAGGCAATGGCGCTAACCACCACAACTCTGCAGCTAGTTGTACAAACCTATAGGATTCAAAATTGATTGGAATTTGCTCTAAATCTCACTATCACTGAGAAATGCTACAAACAGATCTTTTTGAAATTGACATTTTGATGTGTCACAGTATATCAAAATAGATTAATTAGCGTCAGTAGATAAGTGCCAACACTTTAGAACAACAAAGCTTTTTTCATTAATAATTACTCAAGACAACACTACACAGCAGGCTATGCAAATCCGAGTGATTTGTATTCAAGCCAACTAATTAGCTGTGACATTAACCCATCTAACAACTTATCACACCAAAACAGCACTCTCTAACCCATCAGGGTACAGACACAGGGCATCAGGCAGAGTCCTGTGTCTTCCAGTGGGATGTTGGTGTTAACAAATCCTTTGGGCCCTGTGAGCTGCCGGTCATTGCTTTTGTCACTGTCTAGTTCTGGTGCATCCGTTGAATGCTCGATCGATCAGATTGGTATTTTGGGAGTGTAGAGGCTGAGTCAACATCTCAAGCTTTTTTTTGTGTACCCAAGGGTTCTTGGCAGCTCTAAACATTTTACTCCTTAGCAGTTTTTACAATGTGCCCACCATCTTGCTGGAACAGTCTGTTTTATATTGTCTACAATAATGCTTGGTGGACTGTAACTTCCATGCAATTGCCAGAACCCTAAAAGAACAACGTTTTGTGTCAAGAAGATCAATGCTATTCACTTCTTGTCACTGGCTGGTGTACAGTATATAAAAGGAAGTGTATTCTTAATGAGGACCCCACCAGCTCAAACAGTGAAGAAATAAACAGTTTGTTGTAATAAATACAGTCAATGTACTGTATAATAGAGTACTACACTATTATGTGCACTGATTAAATCAAAACTCCAACAAGAAATAAAAACCATAGATGTGTAATTGGACCTGCGCTGCTCACAGGATGAAGTGGCTGCCAACGGATAGAATGTCTAATGTTGACACAGGATAAAATTCTTGGTTCTGACAGTGACCTGTTCGGACTCTGAGAGGAAGGAAGAACGTCAGGCCAATATAAAGGTGTGGGACCAGAAGCATTCCCATACAAAAGGAAGCTGCTATTCTTTCCTCTCATCAGGTTTAAATGATTTTAGGAAGGGGACCTCATTAGAGAGAGAGGTCTAAACTCGTGAGGAAGATTAATGTTGTTGAAGGAGCTATATTTGAGGGCAATTGCTCATCAAAATGTTTGGAGAAATGAACTCACTCATGTCTTAGGATTTCTCGCTTTTCCATTTACTCTTTATGGCTTTATTTGTGTGTCTCTTCACATGAATAAACAACAGAAACACTGCGATCTTTAAACTGCATACATTAGGCTATATTTGAAGTCAGTTTGATTAATATGTTATGCTTCATGAAGCCATTTAAAATTTTGAACTCGCTGCTACCTGCAACAGCATCTGAAATGGCTTTCATCCCATTCTTTTCAGTATGAATAAATCATATTTATGAAGGCAGTAAAATGAAACCTCTGCTATTTTGGTATATGGTGATGCACATACCTTATGAAATCACAATGTGAAACGCCTAACATGAAAGTGGTCTCCCCACTGTTTGCTTGAAGACTTGGATCTTTGCTGCATTCTCTTATTGCTCTCATCTTTGACTGCTTGGAGTTTTTGTATTTAGTAAAAAAAAATCTTGCATGGTGCTCAGGGTTATATTTTTGTTATCTGTGAAATTAAGTTTTTATAATGCTTCAATATAACTTTAAATCATGAACATTAGAGCCATCTCAGGACTCAATTATTTGAATATGGTCTAAATCCAATTATTATATTAGTAGTATATAAAAGCAGAGACTGTTGTTTAAAGAAAATTCTGATTTATTCATGTATATTGCCAATCAGAAGAAGTGTTTTTTTCAGGAAAGATCTCACTTATTAAATAAAACTAAACAGATGTTAAACAGACCTACTTGCTGCCCATTGCCAGAAAATACTGCTCATTTGTTGTTTGTTCATGTAATTGTCTCTACACCAATAGTAGAAACAGGGGCAGAAAACTTGTCGGCTAACATGTGGTAACTGGTACATTTCATTTTTTATCTATCTACATGCTAGCAAGCAACCAGCACAAGGGAAAATAATAAATTAAGATGTCTCTATTTATCTATCCCTCCATTCATCCATTTTCTATGCCTGTTTCATTTAGTTCAGGGTTGCAAAGTCATTTAGAAGTCTTGTCTTTGTTATTTATTTAGGAATTCAGCAAGTAGGCAAGTAAGGAATAAAACATAACTAAAAAAAAAACTAAACGTATGATTCATTTACAATCTTATATAACTGTTGCAATGATATTTGCCTAGTGTTGGATAGGATTTCTTTCGGATGAATGGATATGATGTATATCTAACCAGAGCACTTAAAGGTCCATTTAGAGCTTCGGCTGTGTTTTCTTGTATCCTTTGAAGAAAGTATAATTTCAATGAAACATCTTTTCATGCTCTGAAAACATTTCATGCAGTATGCCATTTAAAATACATCAGAGGAGGTCCTGAACGGTTAAACAATTGTAATCCTATATCAATCAAAAAATGAGAAAACATATTTGTTTTAGAACTACAACATATTACTTGCTCTCAGTTCTCAAACTAGTGTTTTTAAAAGAAGTGGAGATGCAACAGTGTTAAACATGTACCCAATCCAATTATTTTGTCACACAAGCATCAAATTTATATGTAAAAACAGATTCAATTTCATCATTGGACATATTGCATTTATACTATTTTCAATTAAAATTGGCGTTTAGATGATTTATTTATATTAGTTTTATATTATTGTTATTATTATTATTATATTTATTTGTATTTTTTTATTTACCTTTTAATCAGTGTCCATACTGTCCTAAGCTTTTAGCAAAAAGGTTGAAATGAAAAGGTTTTTTTTTCTCTACTTTATCTGATTCAGTCGAAAGCATGTTCTTCTCAGAGCATCTTAAACTAGGCTACTGTATTTTTAAATGCCTGCTCTTAGGGTGTTAAGTGGAATTACAGCATTTTTTCACACATTTATAATTGATAGAACACTTTTATTTATAGGTCAAAAAAACCTTTTCCTTTTGAATAGTATTACTTAGAATAATAACGGACATTTTTCACCCTCAGAGTAAACCATCCTCATGCCACCCAATTACAGCGAGAGATTAAGTTTGAAGCATAAGCCTTTGATCTCACTTGGTGATTAACATGGCCAGGGTTTAGTTGTCCAAACCGCTGGCAGATGCTCTGTTAAGCTCCGTGGCCTCAGCAGGCAGTATGATGGGATCTTTGGCACACTGCAGGGAGGACTCTAGGGAGCATCACACTCATCAAAGCCAAAAAAAGTGGACAGTCAGATTGAGTGGCATACTGTCCTTGCTACATTTGGGCCTGACATGTCCTTACTGTATGTTCCCTTTCACATACTAAGACTGCTCTCCAAGTTTTGTTGAGCTGCTTAGAGTTTGATGGTGAAAAGTAACTAATTAGATATTCCCTTTTGAATTTGTTTTTTTGCAGCAAGCCTTGGATTCCAATCTCAGTAATCTAATCAAGAGGACCAGTGAATTGGAAAGCTTGATGGGCAAACTTATCCAAACCTGCCAACATGTAGAGGTGAGGTTGTTATTACGTCTGCTTCCAGGGCTCTTAACCTGACCTTTCATGAACAACTAGCTAAATCATTATCGTCATAAATAACTGTATCTGAAAAAAAATTAGTGCTCTAAATGCTGTAGAAAGTCATCTTAAATATGCCTGCATACAGTACTGCGTATTTACAAAGCATTGTAATGGGAAATTGGTGTGTTACATATTTGCTAGTTGTGTGATGATGCTTTTAACCAATTATTTCATCTCTCAATGCCGCTTTAATCACTCTAACTTGCCAAAGATTGGAATAAGTCAAAAATAAAATAGTTTTTTGTCGATTTGAGTAACCTTTTGACAATTTGGCTGAAATCATAGCTGTGTTTGGGCCAAATAGAGACACTTATTACAGCATCAATTGATTGTTCCTATGTGCTGCCCCACATCACATGGCAGAATTGTCCTCGATTGGGGTTTCCTGACTCACTCTGTCTGGATTCTGCTGCTCATGAAAAATACTACAAATATATTCAACTTGCATGCGCTAAAATGTGTTGCACAGCATTCTGACAAAGCAAATAAAGCAAAGAAACAGTGTTATTTGCTGTCTCTTATCTACAGTAAACTTCTATCCTGTCCAGGTAAATGCATCGCGGCAAGAAAACAAGCTGCTGGAGGAGTGTGACCTGCTGATTAACATCATACAGCAGCGAAGACAAATCATAGCAACAAAGATAAAGGAGGGAAAGGTATTATTTCTCATCCTTTGTATCTGTATAACCTTTGTTTGTTTGTTTATCACTTTGTCCGTGTCTGTACCCTTGCCTCCCCAAATCCAAACTTGCTGATCTTATTAGAACAGCAGCAGTAACAAATTGCAGTTACAGGGTAAAAAAAGAATGTATCTTGAAAATATTCCTGCTTAAAGTGAAAGTGTGTAATGTTTTAACAATGTATTTTCTTCCGACAGTTGAATATATACAGTAGGCATTTCACACACCCTTCCTCAATTCAACACACAGGAGTTTTGACTGCTATAGACAATTCAACTATAAACCTATGGTGGCTAATGCTTGTAAGTTTAGACGGATGGTCTTTTATTGTGGTGTTCCACTAGCTCTATTAACTCGCTCCTTATTTACTTGTGTCACTGTTACACTACATTTTTTCTCAGAAAAGCAGAAATAGAGTAAACCTAACCTGAGAACTGTTTCCTGCCTGAAGTCTCCTCTACTTTCAGTCAGGCTACCTAAACCTGCCCACAGTCTCTAAGTCCATGATTGTATTTGTGGCATCTACTTGACAAGATTTACACTTTAAACAAAGTATGCAACAAGAAAAAATCTCATCCAGTACATTGATACAGCTCTGTATGTGAATCAGTCACTAATGGGCTGAAAACCGTGAAGCACAAGCAGCTGCTCATGTTTTGTTTGAGCCAAACTAGATATTAGGTAAGCATTATGCTATTATGGTGATGTACTGTAGAGAAGTTAATTTTAAAAACGCTCTCTAAAAGTTGCCTGAATGGGCAGAATCTAAGAAGATAATAATGTGGAGAAAACTTACACAATTCCAATTCCAATATGAGAAATATTCAGATAAAATATAAATAAGAAGAAAGTACCATAATTTGTAAATGTCATGGAACAACCTTTTATTCATTATAGAACATAGAAAAGATATCAGATGTTGAAACTGAGACATGTTACTGATTCTTATAAAATAAGAAAAAATCCCATCTTGAATTGAATTGGATGGCAGCGACATGGCTTACAAACATTGGGTCAGGACCATGGTAACCACTGTCTTTCTCACCTGATATAGGACTTTGTCTATCTGCTAAACAATCCTGGTTCACCTTTCTCATATTTTCCATTTTATGATTTTTGGTTTTAAAGGGAAAAATACTGTGGTGCCGGTTTCACAGACTTCTACAGTATACTTGTTTCAGGATGATTGTGACTTATAGCACAATATTCAGTTTGTTGCTCTGCTTTTGCTACTAGTAATCTGCTCTTGGAGCTGCTGCATCTATTCCTATACTATTTCTATACTGTACTTCTCTTCAAATGTACCATGCCCCTTGAATTATTTCCCTTCATTTTCCCCTGTTAGATGCCCTTAGAGAGGTGGTGGCAAGCTGTGCCATGTTCAGTGACAAAGAAAGATAATTCCTTCTTCCTGTGATGGTCTTCTCTAGAGGAAGACTGTTTCCTTCCTCACCTCGTGCCTCATGACAGGTTGTGAGTTTGCTCTCAGCCCCTAAGCCTGTTCAGAGGATGTGGTTACTCTGACAGTGTTATGTGGGATGCTTCCCAAATGTACCTCTAATGCAAGTACAGCTGAGTATGACTGAAAAATCGGATTGTCTATATCCCCAGCAGGATTTTCTAACATGGCAAGGTGAAAGCCAATCCAACATCTGGCAGGTTGGCTCTACTCTATAGATTAGTTATTTACCATGATATTCATCTATCTCCACGTCATATTTTCTGTCTAGGCAGTGAGGCTGAGGAAGCTAGCACAGCAGATAGCCAGCTGCAAGCAGTGCATCGAAAGGTCCTCTTCCCTTATCAATCAGGCTGACCAAACCCTTAAGGAGACTGACCATGCTCGCTTCCTTCAGACAGCTAAAAGCATCTGTGAGAGGTAAGGGAGCAGTAAAAGCCAATCTTCTCAACAAAAACAGTTGGTAAAGTGGAAGAAAATATCTTAGTTTCTTAATTTATGTCTTTTATTTTCATAGGGTGTCCATGGCAACAGCATCTTCACAAATCCTTTTACCAGAGATTAACCTGAATGACACCTTTGATACTTTTGCTTTGGACTTCACCAGGGAGAAGAAAATGCTTGAAAGCTTAGATTATCTCACAGGTGAGTCAGGTTGGGCATATAAAACTAAATATTTTATTGTTTGGCAAGACACCTGTATCTGACTTTGTGTGATCTTTTTACTTAATGTTGTCTACAATTTTAATTCCTCTACAACTTTGGGTTATAATTTCCAGTCTATCATTTTTCAAACTATTTTTTTCTCATATTCAAAGAATGCATTGAAAATTATCTACAGCTGATCCTTAGATTATGGATTTCTGCTATTTAAAACAGTCAGCATGGATAAAAGTAAATGGTTTATATTTCAACTGTGTTAGTGAGTGGCAGAAAAATAAAAAGCTTGATATTTTAGGCAGCAGTTGCTTTATTTTCTGAAGAATGAAACAGGTTTGATCGTTTATGCTTAGCCTCTGCTGTGCAGCGAGAATTTAACTCTGCATGGGGGCTGTAGCTGTAATAGCTGGAAGAACTCCAGCGTAGATTAATTACACTTGCCAGACTGAAACTCACAAATGGATGATGCTATTTATCCAGTGCTGGTCCATACAACATTCTTTTTTTGTGTATGTCATTTGAAGTTGTGTTCAGACTGAAATTCCCTCAGCTTTCATTACTCTTGCTTTCAACATTAGCCCTTTGTTTTTTCCTTTTGCAGCACCAAATCCACCAGTAATCCGCGAGGAACTATGTACAGCCTCATATGATACGATCACGGTTCACTGGACATCAGATGATGAATTCTCTGTTGTATCATATGAACTTCAGTACGCCATCTTCACCAGCCAATCTAATGTTGTCAGTAAGTCTGTAATGAGGCTTTCCTATGTGGGTGCTGTATGATGCTTGTGTTGGAAGACATTGTACTGATTGAGGGATTTGAAAGAGCTTTCTCTAAAGGCCTTTAAATGGAGGGCTATGTTACAATATCCAGACATAATATTGTGTTGCAGCAGCGGGAGCAATAAGCTCTGTTCTGGGTCTCAGGAGTAATGAGATGTTACCAAAATACAATGTTATTTTTGTTTAGTGAAAGAAAGGACAGAAGGAACAATTGTCTGACTTGATTTACTTCCAGATGTGCATTATACAAAAGGCTCTATATTGTCCTTGGATGCAAATAAAAAAACAACTGCTTGACTTAATTCCCCTAATATTGTCACCACATGCTCAATCAAGCAATATTTTTGTCTGCTTCAGGGCTCATATACACTTGCATGAGTGATAATGAGACTCTGTTTGATGAGCCAAAAATAGCAGTGATAGATTGAAACGTTCTCACACTTTCTACCAACTTAGCAGGAATGTTTGAGATCTATTTTTCTTTGTCAATTACTTTCTGTGTGTCTTGGCTGCAGGTTTGTGTAACTCTATTGATAGTTGGATGATCGTCCCAAACATCAAGCAAAACCACTACACTGTGCACGGTCTTCAGTGTGGCACAAAGTACATTTTCATTGTGAAGGCCATAAACCAGGCTGGAAACCGCAGTAGTGAACCAGGGAAACTCAAGACAAACAGTATGTCAGCTTTGTTTACTGATACACATGCTATACACTGTGTGAGGGAACTTAATAAATCTGATTTGCTAAAAGCTTTTGTTTAATTTTAAGGTCAACCGTTCAAATTGGACCCAAAGTCTGCTCACCGTAAGCTGAGGGTATCTCATGACAATCTGACTGTGGAGAGGGATGAGACATCATCAAAAAAGAGCCATAGTCAAGATCGCTTCTCCAGTCACAGCAGCTATGGTGTCATGGGAAACGTCTACATCGACAGCGGTCGCCATTACTGGGAAGCTCTGATAGGAGGCAGCACGTGGTAAAAGCATTCATCTGTTTGCAGTCTTAGTTGTTGTTGGATACACACATTAATTTGTATAATATCGTTGAAAGTCTCACTCTTTTGTTGCATTTATTTCATCGTGACCTTCAGATTTTCTGTACAAACTGTAAAGGAGTGCAATCGTATTTTTCACTTTTCAATGGCATTTCCAGGTTCGCTGTGGGAATTGCTTACAAATCAGCACCAAAGCACGAGTGGGTTGGCAAGAACTCAGCCTCTTGGGTGCTGTCTCGGTGCAACAACTCGTGGGTGGTGCGGCACAACTGTAAGGAAATCCCCATCGAGCCTTCACCACACCTGCGGCGTCTTGGGGTGTTGTTGGACTATGATTCTGGATCTCTGTCCTTCTACGACGCTGTTGGATCTCAGCACTTGTACACATTTGACATTGCCTTTGCTCAGCCAGTCTGCCCTGTGTTCAACGTGTGGAATAGATGTTTGACAATACTCAGTGGACTGCCCATCCCTGATCACTTAGAGGGGACAGACTGCAACCACTAGAGAGATTTGATTGGATTTGTCTTTTGCATCCAAAAGGAGCCAACTCTTAAACTGTGATGACCACATTCCTAATGATGGTGGTAAAAAAATGAAAAAAAAAACATAAAAAAACTGAAAACTGTAGCCGAATGAGATGCAATGGCCTTGGAAAACATTTTAAGCGAAACTGTCTAAAATCATTTGAATTATTTAAACTTTAATTTCAGGCACTTGTAAATATTTTTTCTTGCTTTGCACAGTTATATTCAGTACTCTGGGTGGTTTTTAGCGTTTTGCTTATAATTTTTAATTCAAGGACATGGGCTCCAAAGTATTTTTATTATTTTTCTAAGATCATATTGCAAACTTTTTTGCTCCAATTAAAGAGGGTGATACACATTTTAGTACAAATAACAAATAAGGGACTTTTAGCCAACATGTTTCAAACATTGTTTCAAACATTGATTTATGGACTATTTTAAATGTCCTGTTAATGTTTTTTTTAGTCATAGCACTTTGATTAAACAAAAGTGTCTAAGCTGCATCTGCCATAATAAACTTGTTTACTTGCCCTTGCATTTTAAGGAAAAAGCACTTGAATAGATCCAATAATAATACAGCAGTTTCACTCACAAATTCTGATTTTAACAGTTCAACATTTTTTAAGAATATTTATTATCTGAAAATGTTTTACTTTCAGTTTAGAGATTATACATCATCATGCAATGGTTTCAAAGCTTCACCTCATCTCTTAAATTCACATTTCTCTGGCAAGATCTAATAAAAGTAACTCCTTCTGATAGTCTGTGTGACCTTCCTCTTTGTTTTCTGGTGAACTGTTACAGCTACACAAGTGTCTCACAGAGATGATAATTTCATACAATGCATGGTAGTTGTTTACACTCATTTATTGTGGATTTCTCCTCTATGCTTCAACAAGTTTTCACAACACAGTTAAAAAACCCACCACCACCATAAAGGGAAGTGTCAGTTTTTTTCTTTGCTGTACAGGGCCCTCTCTGACCCACAATAAACCAAAATACCACCTCTGACAAGATTCATTCTGACAGCACTTTTTGTACCAAAGTAATGTGGCTTGAATTCTGCTGCGTCTC
>JAPMNP010719522.1:0-10598 GCA_029874935.1 Atherina boyeri | reverse complement strand
TTGATTGATTGATTGATTGATTGATTGATTGATTGATTGATTGATTGATTGATTGATTGATTGATTGATACATACACTAGTAGATTATATCTGTTGTATAACTAGCTAAATCAGTTTGCTCCTTTATTCATTTGCTTCTCCCTGACCTGGTTGAAAACTCTGCTCCTGATTCCCTTGATTTTCCTGGTTGCAAGAATCCTGTAATATGGTTTTAAATGGTTTTAAAAGTCCAGCAGTTTAGAATATGTGTATATTACAATTGTAAAGTCTGCAGTTATGTATACATGGTTATAAGTCAGCATCTGGATGAGCCCTGAAGAGACATGTAAAAGAGGAAACGGTATTATCCCTGTGCTGTAGGACTTTACCTTAGATATGAAATGAGAAAAACCATTATAGGACAATACCCGATGTAATCCCTCTGGCTAATGGCTATTGAACTGGTTCTGTTCAGTATTCTTTTAAATTTATAGAGAACCAATCAGAAGTTCCACCAGTTTTCAGTAGAACTGTTGTTATCTGTTAAAAAAGGACAGAATTTTCAATCCGGTCTTTACAATCTGAATATGACACATACACTGGTGTCATCACAGTTTCTGTTTCCAAGGAAGGAGAACGTTTATGAATTTAATTTAATGTTGTTAATCCAGCAGGGAGCCAAAGTTTTGAATTGAATTTCTTAATTGAGTAAAAAGAAACAAGAAAAAAAAGAACAGAACAGAACCAATTTCATGTTAGTAGAGACAAGTATAAAATCATCCAAACTCAACTGTAAACAGTACAGAAATATTTAGCAGAGGATACATATATGACAGTCCTTAGGGGCTTTTCTGTCTTTCTTTTTTTTTCTTTTATTTTGTCACATATCCTGTAACCCAGAAACAAATAGTTTTATACAGGCATTCTCTTTGATGTTGAAAGAAATGCGTTGGTTACATAAGCTAATTAGCCAGGCGTGCTTACACTTGTAGCTCTGAGCGGGAAACTGCTGCTGTGTTGCTTTATCTGTGTGAACAGCCACACAATGAATATCCTTCCACGTTACTAATGGCATTTTCTTTTAATGCAGTTCTTCTATTAGGTATTAATGATAAAAGGAAATAAAAGCTTCTGCATGATTATGTGCTGCTGTGACAGCAGGGGTTGGACTCGTGTAGAGCAGGAATGCAGTTTTGCTGGGAAGTGTTTCCAGCAGCTCTATCCTTCCTGCTCTTGCTCAAGCAATACAGTAACCTGATCTCTTGTGCCTGCTAATCTTATCTCTCCCACTCAGTTAACACTTGATTTCTTTACACCCTACTTCTCTAGTGGGTGATTTAAAGCAAGCCAGTGTGTTTTGGACAAAAGCTGTCAACTTTAATTTGCAGCCACAATCTCATATTGAATTTAAAAATCACATGTATTGCCGTTTTGTTTTGGAAGATAACATCGAACCAGGACCACATTATAGTGTGATTATTTTTGTAATACTAAAGGTAAAGACTGGCATTACAATGCCAGCATGCTGATGTAAAATTACTCACAGTATGATGTAAGTGACTGTATATTAACTAATTGGATGGTTTTACAGGGCACCGACTGAAACATGCATGTACTGACAGAAATGACAGTATATGTGAACAATGTGGACCAGACTTGTACATGGAGAACTGGAACTACGCTCCAAACTGTTTGTTGTGTACCAAATGCAGAGCAAGTCAGTAAATGCACTGGAATTCTCTGTTATTATTTTCAAATCAATCCATTGTTTTCTTTATTTTTCAGCGAAAAACTTTTCATGTGAGCGAAACATACTTGTTTTGTATTTAATCAGAAAAAGGCCTTCAGTTTGCCCAAGAGTGCACCTCTACAAGTAACTCCAAGTGTGTTTGCCAGCCTGGGAATTTCTGTCGGATGGGATTCAACAAACCGTACTGTAAAGACTGTATGCCGTACACACCTTGCAAAGCTGGTTATGGTGTGAATGTGGCAGGTAAATACTGTCAGTCAGAGTTTGGTTATTTATGTAATAGTTAATCATTATATGTTGCTTTAACATTCAGGGGTTTACATTCTGTTGGAGGAGTCATTGCAAATAGAAAATAACTAAAAATATGATTTTTAAAGATGTATATGCGATCAATAAGCAATTTAATATAGCTCCTAAAACTTTTGAATATTGCATATTGTTTAACTAAAATCTGAAATGCATTCTCTTCCAGTATAAAGTTTTTGTTTTTGTTTTTAAATCAGGAACGCAAAACACTAATGTTAGGTGTGAACGGTGTCCAAATGGGACTTTCTCCAGCGATGCCTCCCACACCGATCCCTGTAAGCCTCATAAAAAGTGAGTGAAGAAGAGCTACATTTGTATACTGTTAGGAGCTCAGACATATGACCTCTTTTTTTTTCTCTCCAGCTGTAACGGGAGGTCTGTTGTTAGAAAAGGTAATGCTATCTCAGACACAGTATGCGAAGAGCAAGCCACACCAACATGGCTTCCTACTGAGTCTGTGGTCACAACTGCAAGTACAATGAAGACCACAATCGGTGCACACTCAGTCTCAACAGTACCATATGGAACAAGTGGCTCCACTCAGTCTGTCAGAACCTCTGTTACAGTCACAGAATGTAACACAACGCCATGTATGACAACAGCTGTGCCTGACGCTGAACTGAGTATGACTGCCATAATCAGACTTTAAAGTATGACCAGTCTTTCACAATTTCAGTTTTCCTTTTTTCATCTTAGTAGTGCTTGTGTTTACCTCTGATTTAGCTCCAGTAATCGTTGGAGTAATTGGATTTCTCCACATATTCATCTTCATCTTCATACTCCTGCTGTGCCTTTATAAACGAAAATGGAGAAAAGGTAACACCATCCTGCAAAAATCCTGTTAATCACATGAAAATCATTATTTCTTTTACGACACCAACTCACTAAATTTTCTTGCATTACTTACTACAACTGAATGTCCACTTTTTACTGTTTTCCCAGGTTCTGTGAAAATTCTTCCAAAAACAGATGCAAATGGAAACCATGAGAGTGCAAATAAAGTAAGTCCCGTCTTTCAGACTGAATATACACCTTTCATTTGTCATGCAGGCTACTGCAATTCCATGTATGCACCATACCAAAACGTCAACCCTTACAGATTTTAGAAAGTTCAGTTGTTGGTGAGAGTGTCAAAAATAATCAACTGTCAAATACACTGATAGTACTGATTTAAACTTGATGGCATTGTGTTGAGCAGGAATCCATTTATTTGTCCTCTCTATTTACATATACAGTGCCAACAGAAAATCAACCAACCCTTTTACATATTTCACTCTGCTTCAGACTTATCTTAAAATTATCTTTTCTCTCATCAGTTTACACATGATTATCAACAATAACAACAAGATAGTTCTTTGGAAATTCATGAAAGATAAAAGATTGAAACACATCATTTACATGAATATTTAGATCCTATTTCTGCTCATGGATCTAAAGATGGTTCTATAACAAAACTAAAGTCTGCCTGTGCCTAAGATCATCGGACACTATTAAGAGGAAACAAATTGGTCTATTTAAAGTCTGAAGTCTTGAAACTGATGATACATTGAAAAGTGGAAACCAAGCATGACGTCAAGACACTCCCCCAAACCTGTAATACAGGATTTGGTCAGGGCACAGGTCTAGGGAAGAATACAAGAACATTTTTGCAGCATATAAAGTGTTTAAAAGTGTGGTAAAAGCTCTGGAAATGTAGACTTTTTAGATATATCTGTCAAACTCAATGATTAGTGATGTAAAGCCTTGGTTAGAAATATATCAACAACAAGCTGATGTCATGAGTGAGATTCAGATTTTCTCTCAGAAAATGGAGAAACCTACAGAATGACAACCATCACTGAAGCGCTCCACAAATCAGGCTTTCACTAGCAAGAACACTGTCACTACAGTATAAGGCTACTGGTGTCACGAGGAGTCAAAACTCTTAATCCCCAAATATTGGATGGATGGATGATTCTGCAAAGATGTATGAAATGGGCTTCCAACAGAAAGTTATACCAAGCTTGTAGGTAAATTCCAACGACCCAAATGACTCAGGGATTGGTCAGAATAGCCAGTGATGCCCAAGTGACCCTATAAGATCTTAAGGTACACTATGTAACTTTCTGACCTTAGAAATATATGTTTCTGACTCATTCTCATAGCATAGTGACAGATATTATGTACATTCATGGAGCTGTCATTGCCAAGCAACATTCCCCAGCTAAGAAAATAAACTTCACAACTTTTTTTCCCCATGATGCTACATCATGTTCCAGCAGCATTTTGCTTTTTTACACCGTGTAACATGCCAGTAAATGGATATAGTCACAATGGCCATTTTGCGCATGCACAGTGGCTGGTTTGTCAAAGAATCACAAGAGGACATAATCATAGGAAGAGAATAAAATAAAGAGATAAAAAGAGTCTTGATGTGTAACCAGTCAGTGAGAGCTGAAGACAGTCAGTGAAACAAGACCTAAGAAGAGATGTTCCTTTGTCTTTTATTAGAGCACTTTGGATCATGTTGTAAATGACCTGGGATTGCCGAAGGTGCAGTCTGAACACTTACACTATGTATATGGGGATATTTTTGTCGTTATTTATCTATTTTTATAAATTTACTTGTCGTTTTGTCATTGTGGTTAATTGTGTGTGGACTGATTTAGGGAGGAAATGGTTGAATTCATTAAGAAGAAAGGTCTGAAACACAGCAAAATTTTGACAACTTTAAAGGGTCTAAAACGTTGTTGACTACAAACACAGGCGACAGCATTGCCACCACTATTTATGACTGTCACAACTGATAACTAAGTTTATGTCATAAGTATTGTCACTTCTATATTCTTTGCCTATACTTTATTGTGTACCTTTATCTAACCTTATAACAGCTTTGTATGGCTGTATTTGGATGAAGAAGTGTGAGCATTGCTTTGTTGATATAAAACCTGAAGATTTAACTTTAATTTCTTCCACGTACAGATTGATCAGAATCATAGGAGGACGTCTCAGGTGACATTATTACCGGTTTCCATACCAGAGCAAGTCTGTCTGCTTGAGAAAGAGGAGATTAGCAGCAACCAAAGTCAATGCAGCAACAATTCTGAAACTTTAACCAGAACAGATGGATACAGCAGCCATGAGTCCATCCGCCCTTTACAACCCACTTTAGCTGTTGACAGTCAAACCTCTGCCCTGTCGGAGCCCATGACTTTACTGTCCAACACAGAGCCTGCCACTCCCCCTCCCAGCATCCCAACACAATCTTCCTCTCAACCCACCAGTCCACAGATCATCAGCCCAGTGACGAACAGCCCCCATGTTAATGTCAATATCACTTTGCACATAGGAAATGGGTCTTGTGGGACCCCATCTTTCATTCCCACAGACTTGAAGCAAGCAGAATGTAAGCTTCCCTTTGGCGAGGAAGAAGAGTCTGTAGGCACCCCACAGCAAGAGGCAGGCAAGCAAATGCTGATGTCTGTGCAGGAGGAAAGTGCCAGTTACAATACATGAGTACTCGTCTGCCTTAAAAGACTTATGAACGTCCTTTGGAAAAAGAAAAACTTGTACTGCAGAAGCAGAGGGCTAAATCCTTTACTCTATTTTCATGTCAAAGACATAAGCCATTGTGTTTATAAGTGTATATACTGTAGTATGCTGTACAGAAATATGTGAATATAATTTCCTTTCTTGATGTAGGGGTATGCGTCATAGTTTTTACAAAGATGTGAAAAAAAAATAGGAAACAATGTAAACTTAGTGTGAAATGATTATTTGGCTGCTTTTATTTCTTTTATTTGTTAAATGTCTTCAAGTCATTTGGGATGGGATTGTCCATCCCATGGTAATCGTAAACGTTTTGCCTGGAGAAACCATAGTCCTGCTGTCCCTTATGAGCAATGGATTATTTTTTTATTTTTTTAAATGGGGGCATAAAAGAGCCATTTAAAAAAAGAGATCTGCAAGTAATAAGGCCAACAACCATGCATCATTCTTTCTCAATAAAGTGTGTATTTACCAGCCAACATTTTAGGCTTTGTGCATATTTGTTGTGTATGATTTGCAAATTGTTCTTTCTTTCTTTATGCACTTTAATGATTTAATGATGCCCATATTCTTGAAAATATTAAAATGGAATTTTTCCAAATGCGATTGAGGAATTCTGACATCTGGTTTGGAATTAATGCATCATCATTTTGCCTTTTAGGCCTTTTTTTAAATGTTGGGTTCATGTTCATACAGAAATACTTATTTCTTTCTATACTGGTTGGAGTTTTTTTTCATTTTCTGTAATGTCTTTTTTCTCACAGAATATAAGCACAGTCTCTCTATACTTGTAAGGAAGTTTATACTTCTTTCTAAATGGTCAAGCTGGGCACTTCATGATTCTTTCAGAGGTCAGAATTGGTCCTCTCGTCCTTCTGGACCCACAACCATGTTTATAACAAATTTAGTTATTGTATTCCATTTTTAACTTCCAAAGGTTTTCATTATAAACTCTCTAGTCACCTCCATCACCTATGTGTGGGGAGTTTACTCCACCACTCCGTTGTGACTGTTTTCTTTAGACTCTCCTGACACCTCCTGTTTGAAAGTAGGAGTTGCAGCCCCTTGGCCGTGTCTCTCTCTCCCTCTCTCTTTTGCCTCTTAAAAAAACGTATTCAGGGAGATATTGCAATCATTTCTTTGGTTTCAAAGCTCACTTACATTTAAAACCTTTTATCGTATCAATTTTGTTTCTGTCAGTGTGCTTTCATTCTTTACNAGCAGAGGTGAAGTCTAAACCACTCCATTGTTGAAGGGGGGTGTGCTATTTTATATGTAGAATATTTACTTTTGTACGTCTGAACAGCCCAGAAAATAATCTTAAATGTATTTAATATTCCACATCAGTTATTCTCCCATTTATTATATTGAAGGATAAATTGTGATTATAATGTTAAAACTATGACCGGTCTTCCCCCATCGTTCATCCCAGTTGGTTGGATCTGTTGCCGCTGTATGCTGCTCTTCTTCCTGAAAAGACACTTGCGTTGGAGTCGCTGATGTCGCCGAGTGGGGACCGGTGAGTTGAGGCTTCTTTTCCCGATTTTATCAGTCTGCTTTTAAGAATAGTCACATTAATAAGCATGTACATTTAACACGAGACCACGAAAAGGTATTTATCTTGATAATTAGCTTTTTAAACTCGTGTTATTGTTGTCCGCTTCTGCCCCTATTCATCCTACTGCTGTGGTTGGCGGTGTCGTGGGTCTCGTTGGTTATGTTTATACAAATCCAGCTAGCATGCAAGGTGGATCAAGCCAGTTAAATATAAAATATGCTAATCTGCAATGTGTGTGCTGGCTCGATTATTTGTGGGTTGATAACAGGAGTTGAAATGATTGGTCCGGCTGTTAAAACCCTGTGATACGGGAGTTTAAAGGAAGCTTTTTAGCACAGGGCAGGGAGGTCGACAGCGTCGGAAAACACTGCTGCAGGTGGATGCCTGTTGGCTGCCTGGTTGCCGAAGAAATCACTGACAATAAGTTTGAGGGGGGGAAAGGGATGTGGCAAAGAGAACAAAGGTTTTCATACATGCTTCAGATGTTGCTCCAGGTGAAGGAGGAAGCGAACAAAGTGAAAGTAAATGGAAGTTCTTCTCATATGACAGCTGTTTTACAAACGCTAAATTTGATATAATCTCTAGATTATTGAGGTTGGGGTGTTTTGAAATAAACCTACCACGACATGTTAATTTCCCATGATGTTGTGGTTGTTTTAACAGATGATTTGATTAGTCTTCAGTTTGGTTTGTTAGTTAAGGACATAAAGATATTCAGCATACCAACATGTTAAAATGAAATCCTCAGATTTGAGAGACTGGGACATGTGATGTTTCGGAATATCTCTGCAGAAAATCTTTGATTTAATTATCAGAATCTACTTTAAAGCATGCACTGATCAAATAATTGTTGTGCTTGTACTTTCAAGCCCATGCTCAGGCACTGTTATCTGCATCTCACTTCATACAACTATGAAGACTCACAGGAAGCTCGTATAAGAAAGATTAAATATTAATTAGAATTTCAGTTAAGTTCATTGAGTTAATGTATCACTTAAAGATACTGCTGCTGTTACTGATTTCTGTGTTATACATGTTTAACCGGGCTATTCTCAGATTAAATATTCAATGTATCTTATCGTTTTCTTTTTTTCTGTGATTTTTTTTGTTTTTCTAACAGTGTCAAAAAAATCCTGTCCCAAGATTCGAGAACGTACACAAGAACATATTCTCCATCAACCACTACATGGCAGAGAACCACCTGCTTTCAGATTAAATAAAGTGTCATCAGCTCCATAACATTGTACTCTTAGATGCCGCTCAATTTCTGCATTTGCAAATGGCTTGTTGTCTGAAGGACGAGCTCCTCTGTTCCATCTGCCTCAGCATCTACCAGGATCCTGTCAGCTTTGGCTGTGAGCACTATTTCTGTAGGAAGTGCATAACCGAGCATTGGAGCAGACAGGAGCCTCACGGTGTGCGGGATTGCCCTGAGTGCCGGAGGACCTTCACTGATCCACTCCTTTCCCCGAGTCTCAAGTTGTCCAACATTGTGGAGCGTTACTCGGCCTTCCCTCTCGACGCCATCCTGAACGCTCAGCGGAGCTCCTACCCCTGCAAGGACCACGAGAAGGTCAAGCTCTTCTGCCTCACAGACAAAAGCCTGGTGTGTTTCTTCTGCGACGAGCCAGCGCTGCATGAGCAGCACCAAGTGACGACTATTGACGAGGCGTACGAGGAGATTCAGGTCAGTTTTAGCACACACACTCCTGACAGCTAGTTAGTGAAGATAAGGCTGACATTTTGTTAAAAACCATCAGCACCCTGCATTGCATTTGGGCAGTTGCACTTAGTCACCTCACAAGAACTCCACAAACTGTTGCTATCACAGAGCAGCTCAACTTATGAGAGATGCCTAATTTGCTTATCCGAGCTGCCTGATGAGATTCCGGATTGTAACTGGAATGACCCCTGATCATATCATAATGTTGTGATCAGGGGTCAACGTGTAGTACAAGCTGCCTAATTAACTTGGTTAGGAAGAGTGGTCAAGGATACAGTTGTACTGTATAGAATAAATAAATGAAAGGCTAGGAAGATTTTGTATTTATTTATTTATTTAATACAACTATAACCTTGACTTTGTAGTACATTAATGCTGTTAGGGAGTAAGTCTTAACTGCATGATTTTATTTGACATATTTTTGTGTGCTTCCTTCAACGCTGTAGGTTTTTTTGGGTAACTTTCCGACATGCTACTGGTTTGGCCTGTCTTCCCTTTAAAATTAAATCTGAAATCTCTGTAGGTTTACTGGAAAATAACAGTTGCATCCCCTGTCTAGTCTAGGAGGGCATTTGGATTTTATTCTCTACACGGGGGTAAATGTCATGGCTGCTTTTTACAGTCATTTTGAAATAAAACTTTCAGTCCAGGAGGACATATTCCAGGCTTACACACCACTATGATGGTAATGATGTTCTGACTAAAAGAGTTGAAGTCTGGCAGGACTTTCAGTTCAGTTCAGTTCTGTTTATTCACACACGGATATACAGTACATTTCATGTCAGGAAGAATGACATGTGTGAATCTTTGTTACACATCAACCCTGATCTTTCTTTCCCCACACTTCCTGTCATCTCTCTGCTTTCAACTTGACCCCAAAGTACTTTTGAAATTAGAAGAAATTTGGTATGTTTCTGTTCAGAGATCTTGCCTTTGCGGAGAATTAAATTTTAATGTACAACCAGATGCAAAGTGTTTGTTGAAATGAAGGACGGGAGAAAAAAACAATGCAATCCCTCAATGATTCATTTAATTTTTCATCCAGGTTTCTCGACAGTAATTGGCAGTGGCTGTGAGGATATGAACTTCTCTACAAAGATTAAACGTGTCATGTGTGTCTGTGCACTGACTCATGTTTTCCGCATGAACAGGAATGGTTCAGTGTTTGCTTTCCTCTCTCTGTTTGAATAATTCCATTCCCACTGAGCCAAAATCCAATAACTGTGAAACAAAGCTCCTAATCCTGTTCCTTCCTTGCTCCAGTATGCATAGCAACACATTCCAGACTAATGCTATGTAGTCTATCTCAATTTTCACGTCTGCTACTAACAATGTAAATATCTGCTCTATGTCACCATAAACACTTTTTCTTGGCTCACAGGGAAGTTTCTGGTAAACAGTTCATATAGTTTACACTTTCCAAATGTAGCTTAACATACAGGCTACACTGATAAGATTGATAAAACACAATATTTACAGTACATTTGATTACAGCCATGCATGTTTCTCTTTTATACAAAGTAAATTTGCAGCACACACTGTGCCTGTGAATTCACCACTTTTGACGTTTGACCATTCATGCAGCAGACCACCTTGATTCATTTCGGGGGAAAAAACAATATGCAAGTAGGCTGTGTTTTAAACTACGTTTACACCACAGGCCAAATCCGATTTGTTTGAAATCCAATTTTTTTCAGGTGACTGTTTACTTTACAAGTACAATGTGATCTGTATCAGACTCCAGTATAAACGCG
>JAPMNP010719513.1:0-13591 GCA_029874935.1 Atherina boyeri | reverse complement strand
ACATGACAATGAGTTCACTGTACTACAATGGCCCCCACAGTCACCAGATCTCAACCCGATAGAGCATCTTTGGGATTTGGTGGAACGCGAGCTTCGTGCCCTGGATGTGCATCCCGCAAATCTCCAACTGCAAAATGCTATCCTATCAATATGGGCCAACATTTCTAAAGAATGCTTTCAGCACCTTGTTGAATCAATGCCACGTAGAATTAAGGCAGTTCTGAAGGCGAAAGGGGGTCAAACACCGTATTAGTATGGTGTTCCTAATAATCCTTCAGGTGAGTGTATATCTGACTGACACACATTTGTTTGGTAGTGTAAGGACATATAAGACAACAGTGAGTGTAAATCTGCAAC
Source organism: Atherina boyeri (assembly GCA_029874935.1). NCBI lineage: Eukaryota > Metazoa > Chordata > Actinopteri > Atheriniformes > Atherinidae > Atherina > Atherina boyeri. Next base: position 13,234 of record JAPMNP010719513.1, on the reverse strand, counting down.
GGACTGAATGCAAATAAGGTCAAACCTTCCCTTTTTAGTGATGGAGCTTTCTGTTTGAGGTATACTCAGGCCAGGGTGTCATCACCACTGTCCTTGGCTCTGGTTTTATGCTGATGCCATAAGAGCAGAAGGCAACATTGAATCTCTAACTGACACACATTTTATCATCTTGGAAATGTGTAAATTCAGTAATGAATGCTTTTGTGTTTCACTTCTTTACAGAATGCAGGGTGGTAAAGTCTGCATCATATGGTCGCCTACCCACAGTGCAAGGCCGTTCCTCCCCAAGAGGCGGTGGGATGTCCCGTAGAAGCAAGTCTCCCTCATCTCCGAGTTCAGGTAAGTTGTACTGATGTGCCTGTGTGTTGTTCTTGGCATGATGACCCAAAGGACTGTTGTTTGTTCCTAATCCATACAGCGTGTTCTTACTGAGCTACACTTAATGTGGTTTACTTTCAGTGTTAAATCAATTTGATTATTCTCTTCATTTCTGCTATACTACCAGCTAATGGCACTGTGGGCAGTCAGCTGTCCACACCCCGATCTGGAAAGTCTCCAAGCCCCTCTCCAACCAGTCCAGCTAGCCTCCGAAGACGACAGGTAATGGGGATTGATGTTTCTGTAACGGGGAGGGCAAGGGAAATTGACATGGCATCATTAACAGGATTTCTGCAGAGGTTAAACAATTTTCTTCATCAATGAACGCTTTCAAAGTGATATAGGAGAATTGAATTAAATGTTTAAGGTAATTGATGATAGTTGGAAAAAAATTCTCACCTTCATGTTTCATTCTAATGAATAGCAAGAAAACCTTCAAAAGTTTTCATTATTTACATAATTATGGAAAGCGTTGGTGAGGCTAACTGTTTTTTGTAGACTCATTGGAAATCAACCGATGCAACTGATGATCTGATATGGGTGACTGATATTACTTTCAGCTTGTTTATAAGTTATTGAAATTTGGCCAAATTTTACATTCCTGTTTCAGCCAAGCTGCATTTGAGCCAGTCAGAAGAACTGATTCTGAACTCTCTTTTTTGTCTTTTTCACTGGGCTACTCTACAGTTTTTTTTTGGTTTTTGTTTTGTTTTTTTGTTTAGTTTTTCTGTCTTTCTTTTAAACTATTGTACCTGTGAGAAAGAAAAGATTCGATCTGGGTGGTAGCAGCACAGACTTGCTTTGATTATTATAGATCAGGGAATGAGATCATTTTGAGACTTTTCAGTAACTTTGGAATAAATTTCAATTATCAGTGTTGCCATTAATTAATCATAGGTCTGGCACTGTGTTGGCCCTGCAACAGACTGGCGACCTTTCCAGGGTGTACCCTGCCTCTCGCCTGCTAGTAGTTGGGGCAGGTTCCAGCCCCCTGTGATCCTGAATTGGATAAGCGGTACAAAAAAGGAATGAATGACTGAAGACTGGTACTGGCTTGTATTACTGCTGTGGTAGAGGACATTATTTTCTATATTAGAATCACATGCATCTCTTTATTCCTGTGAAAATTTAAGTGTAGTGATTCACAAAGCTTGCTCATTTTTACTTTTTTCACTCTGACTAAGCCCTCAAACTAAGCCCTTAAGGCTTATATAGTGGAACAAATTAGCTTTGTGTAAGCTGGCTCCTGTTTTTTTTACAAGCTGTGTTCTTTCTGAAGTTATCCTAGAAATGTGTTTCACTCTCTTCATTTTACTTTATACCCGTCTCTTTATTTCAGGGATCTCAGTATAGTGGTTCTTCACTCTCACTGGCCTCTACCAAGGTATGCAGCTCAATGGATGAAGGAGATGGGCTTGGCAATGAGGGTAAGACATTGCTTAGGACATAAGCATCCTAGATTAAAGGGGGTTTTTTTAAAGAAAATTTTAGACTTCTCTTTCATTCCTATTTAAGAAAAATGTTCATTTATTTTTGCTTCACAGCTGAGTCAGTGCATGAGTGCTCCTCAGTTCCTGCTTCCATAGCAGACAGGTACAAAGTGGGGAGGACTTTAGGGAACGGGAACTTTGCTGTTGTCCGAGAATGTGTGGAGAGATCAACCGGAAGAGAGTATGCTCTCAAAATAATTAGCAAAGATAAATGCAGGGGGAAGGTGAGCAAGCTTCTACATCTGCTTCCATCAGGTATCACATAACCAGATTGTGGTTGATTAACTGTTCTTTTTGGAGAATGTTTGTTTACCCTTTCTCTTTTTTCTAAATGATGTTTTCTTTTCTAAAACTTGTCTTTCATAAACTGAAATGACAAAAAAATGGCTGCTTATTCTTAAGTTTAATTGAAATGCATAAATTGATCATTTAAATTTCCTACATCACCCAGGAAAATATGATACAGAGTGAAGTATCCATCCTTCGGCGTGTGAAGCATCCAAATATTGTACTCTTAATTGAGGAAATGGACACCCCAAATGAGCTCTATCTTGTTATGGAGCTTGTTAAGGTACATACACTATATATTTAATGATGTTAAAAAGATGCTTCCAGTTCAAATGTTGCATTTTAAAAGCCAATCGAGGTTCACAAATTGTTTAATATTATCCAGCAGACTATTTTCATAGAGTTAATATACTTCTTGTAAACAGAGTCTATATAAAGTTGACAAAACTGTTTGTGTAGCGGGTTTTACAAATGAAACTCTCTCTTTCACATCCGGAATACTTTTTCTCCAGGGGGGAGACCTCTTTGATGCTATTACCTCCTCCAACAAATACACTGAGCGAGATGCCAGCGGTATGCTGTTCAACCTAGCAAGCGCTATCAAGTACCTTCATAGTCTCAATATCGTCCACAGAGATATAAAACCTGAAAATCTGTTGGTAAGTGTGACTTTACAAAGTTTCCCTGCTGGCCCATCCTCAGTTTCTCTCCAATATTGGTAAGGCAAGAAAGCAATTAAAACTCCAGGCATTATCATTATTTATAAGTTTATTAGAGAATTTACTATATAATGTTGCAGATTTCAAGATTTCTGAGCTGTATGAGCACCACATTAACTTGTGAGATGAAGACACAAACCTCTTTAAATTAAGTTGAACTTACAACTGCACTTTTTTTAACCTATTTTACATATTTAGATGTTTTATTTTTGTTTTTCCACATAATATTTATTTGATTTAAACAATTGCATTTTAAGAACTTTTATTTTTTTCTTTGTCTGTAAAATGCTTATACCTTAGTCTTTAGCTATGATTGCCATGTGATATGAAAAAGTATGGAGTTTTGAAATTTATCTGAATTGTTCAGAAAATTGGAGCCAGACGTTGCAAATTCAAGCCAGGAAGGCCAACATGATGTGCAACTATCCTATGAGCTCACTTTGCACCTGAACAAAATGGTTTTCAAAACAGTTGGACTTTGAAAATTGGACTTTATCATAAGATTGTGTTTACTAAATGTTTGATTGATGTTGAAAGATGGTTGTCAGAAACCTTTCCTGTAATAGGTAAACAATTATGTTTGTTGAAATATGCTGAACAACAATGGACACAATGTTTTAGGTTTATCTGAAAAACTAAATGTATTATGTACACAATGACAACATAATCGCTTATATAATTGTATCACATATTTTAACACTTGCAACACCAATGACTGTAACTTTAACATATTGATATTTTTTCTTTTTAATACAGTAAAGTATGTAGTAGTAAAGTATGGTAAAAATTCATGGTAGTGAGTTAAAATGTGCTGGTACCTTGATAAAAATGTCAAACTCATTAGTGAAATTTAAACAACTTGGACTGTCCTGTTACTTTTTCCTCAACATATCTCACATGCCCATATTGTGTGTTATGCAGGTGTATGAGCATCATGATGGTAGTAAATCTCTGAAGTTGGGTGACTTTGGCTTGGCTACTGTCGTCAATGGACCTCTTTATGCTGTGTGTGGCACACCCACCTATGTAGCACCAGAAATTGTTGCTGAAACAGGGTAAGACACATAATGTAATTATTAGAACAATCAAACTACTTCAGTAATTCTTTTGGAGAAATCTTTGGTGTCCTGTGTATGATGTTGCTATCTGCAATGTTTAATTGTAGGTATGGCCTCAAAGTGGATATTTGGGCAGCTGGTGTCATCACTTACATACTTCTTTGTGGTTTTCCTCCTTTTCGTTGGTATGTGCTCTTGCATCAGATGCATACATTGTTTGCAATGCATGTTTGATTATTTTCAGTTAATGGATTTTAATTGCACCAGTGTTTTGTCATCACGATGAAGACTGAAATGCATAACTTGCCTATCTAAAAATATCTATTCTAATTTTTACAGCAATGATGAAGACCAGGAGGCTCTCTTTGAACAAATTTTGAAGGGACAGCTTGATTTTCCAGCACCATACTGGGACAACATTTCAGATGCTGCCAGGGTTTGTGCCAGAATGTGTTCTCATCTGCTATGATTATGCTCCATGTGAAACGTCACAATCTGTCAAATCAGATGCAGCAGTGTTTTGGGCTTTCTTTTTTTTTATGTTCCTCTGGTCATTTCTGGGTAACATTTCTATCTTTAGGCTCTGGTCACTGGGATGTTGCAGGTAGTGGTGGATCAAAGATACACTGCTATACAAGTGCTTGATCACCCCTGGGTCAATGTAAGTCCAGTATTTCACCATAATGACAAGGATACATAGCAGGTCTTATGAGGATACTTTAATACAGTGTGTGGTGCTATTGAAGCATTATTGACTGTATGTTCCAGGGTGATGCTATATTGGAGAGAGAGCACCAGCTTCCTGTGGCTGGAAAAATCAAAAAGCATTTCAATACTGGACCCAAGCCCAACAGCACTACAGCAGGAGTGTCTATCATAACAGTAAGCGGGGATTCACAGCACAACACCTAACACTGACACTGCATGGAATCCTGTTTTCATTAGCTTACATATGAGCTTCTTTTTCCCCCATTCTCTTTTTTTCTTTGATTTTTGTTCATGAACATGCTTTGGCAAATATGTTTTTGTTAGAACTTAACTGCATATGATGAAGCTGCTGCCTAACTCTTCTTTGTGCCAGAGCTTTAAACGTTTTACTTCTGTTTATTGTGATTATTATTATTATTATTATTTTTATTTTTATTATTATGTTTTTTTAATTGTTTTTCATTTGAAGTTGGAATTGTCTGCATTCGCAAAGAATATTAATTCAATATTTCCTTTTTTGTGTAGCTTTTAAAAATGCAATATCCTTGCTTTTTTCTGTGTTCATCCATCATTGTCTTGTCGCCATGTCTTCCTCTGCCTCATCTTTTTTATTAGGACTGTCAGCACTGTTAGGATATATAACATGTAACAGAGGAGTGATTAGGTGTTTTAGAAGTTATTTGAATGAAAATTAGGTCAAAACTGAGCATTTTAAACTGGGCATCATTGATAAGGGTGGGGACAGGAAGATTATACTGGACCGGATATATTCGAGCCATTAAAAAAACCCCCGAAACAAACATTTTTTTAATAATTTAAACCAAGCACTCGACTGTTACAAAATAGAAAATTTGACATTTTGCAAAATGTCAGCTGACAGTGACATCATTTTTCTGTCAGTGTCCTAGCAGCTCCAGTAGAGTATAGAGTTGTGCACCTTACTGATAATTAGGTCAGTGATGCTTTGAGTTCAAGGTGATCCTCTGAGTTGCATTCATCTCCCTCTGCTCAGCCGGACCAGGACTTTACCATCCAGAAGTCAGGGTCTTTGGACCACTACCAGCATCCAGGATTGTACTGGATAAGGTATGACTCAGCATAGTGCTAAAGTGCAGTGAGTGCTTCCATGGCAAAGTGCTGGCAGTCTCCATTTTCCATCCCCCAAGGTTTTGACCCATCATCCAGCAACAGTCCTTTTTTATGCCTCATCACTTTATCACATTACTTCATCTCCAGTGCTGTGGGTGTTTCTTCTTAGGCATTTGCGCAATTTACCTTGTTCTTAATTTACTGTGCATTTAAAAAGTTGTCTTTGTAATGCAAGCTACATTAAAGGATTATGTGTTGTATTGAGCGACTAGATTTGTTTCTATGAACTGCTGTCATAGGCTTGATGCTGGCAGACCTTCGTCTCCTCTTGCTTTTTTCAGTTTTGTTGAGTGCTGTATCAGTGTGTCACAAGAAGTTTAAATTTTTTGGAAGAGTTGTGGCAAATTCCACCTTTTTTTTGCATAACATTGGGTTATCCAAAGCTAATGCACACCTACATTTTTGTACGCAAATCTTCATCTATGGTCTTGTGGGGGACTTAATCTTTGTTGCCTTGTCATCCTCTCTCAGACCACGCCACTTGATAAAGAGAAGCAAGTTTTCCGACGAAGACGCCACCAGGATGTAAAGCTTACTTCCCAGCTCCCTCATGGTATTGGTGCCAGCACATCCCATGGTGCCAAACCTGTCCTCTCCCCTGCTGGGTTCACTTCTGAGTCTGAAGACTATTCTCCCAGTTCAGCTGATACTGTCCGTTCACCCACTTCTCCATTCTAACTGAATGGAGAAGTGGCCACTCTTGTGTGGAAATGGTGGGAAAGGAAATATAAAACTAAACTGAATGGGTATAGTCTGCTATCTTTGACATGCAGATTGTGTGTTTATATGTACCCATTTAATTTTTTCCCTAGTCACAATGCATTTAATTACAAAACACATTCACCAGGTTATAGGATGCCCAATTGGAAATAAACAATAGAACTTAACAGCATGCACATATTCTAAATGGGCAAATAATGCATTACAAGATTTATTCTGTTTCTGACATTCTTAAAAGATTTGCCATTCAAAACAGTCTAAATCAGTGGTTCTCAACCATATTAATCAGAAACCTGAGTAACCTGGAACTGCTTTTTAAAATGTATTTACAAGAAAACAAAGATGGGTTGTTTTTCTTTGTTTTGTTTTTTTCCCCTCTTTCTCATAGTCTGGGTGCAGCACTGTGTCCTTTTTAACAGTCCAAAACCTTTTGTCTGCATTCTCCTTGAAATATTTATTTTGCTCTGAATCAGGTTGAAGGTGAACAACCACATCATCAATGCTGAGTATTTACCTCTTTGACGCTGGAGATGTAAAGGTGCAACCTTCATGGTTCCTTTTGATAAGTACACAGCTTCTGGGTAAATTGAGACATTTTTTTTAGTGTGTTCATGTGCCAAGGTGTAAATTGGTGCATAAAGATGTCCAGTAGTGTTACCAGACTGTTTCATCTGTTGTGGATATTGTTGCAGCAAATCCTGCATTTCAGTTTGGCATCTCCCTTTGAGGAGGCAGGCACTCCAGGTTGGAAACCCCTGCTTCTAAATAAGTCAAAGGTAATTCACGCAGCCCCTCAAAATATTTTGGTACCAGCCTTTTTAAGACCCCTCCCGATTTGTCAGTTGAGGAGCTATGAAAATTAACATTAATAGTAACACTCGTATTTTACCATTTTGCATTCATTTCTAATATTACCTTGGCATAGACAGTATATCTATATGTTGAGACTGACATGGGTATGCAAGTGGTCAAGTATGACTATGAAGACAGCAGAACAGACACCTGTTTGTGCATGACCAGTGATTGTAAAATGGTTTATTCTTGCAAGTAATGGTANNNGCGGTGGCTTACTACAGTACTTTAGAGCCCTCTGATGGATTTTGTTGTGTACTGCAGGAAAGGCCATCAGTTTTGCTGTTCAGTTGGATGTATATGTAAAATACCTTTTTGATTAAAAATATTACTTGACTTCATGATATGACATGTTTGGTACCACATGTACCAATTTACATTTGTTTTCATGCAAGATCCACAGTAAAACCCCACCTTTCTTATACTGTAGGACTTATGACAGTCTTGTTGTGGTGCGTCAATCTTTGACGCATTTGAAATGATGTATGAAACTGAAAAGAAATGCTGCTATATTGTACCATGAACATTATCTAGACTGGATTCAAATTTTGAGGAGAAATGTTTTGCCTCCTTGTAGCTTGCCTCTTAAAAAGAAAATAGGACAGTAATGTTTGACAGTTGAAGGTCTACCGTACCTGTGTGCTTGAGAACAATTACTAAAATAGTCTGATACATGTGTGGGAGAGTGGCTGTGATGTTGGTGGTAAAGATGAATGTCAGTACAGTGTAATAGATAGTAAGTGCATGTTAAAGGCCTTGACTTGGCACATATGCATTTAAGTGCAATTAGGTGTCCTGCCCCATGAGTACAGTATCTCATGTCCTTTTAAATACTTACAAGAATTAAAATGTTGTAATGGTATTGCTGGCAGCCCGATAAAACACTTGAAAGTTGAAGATTAAAAAACACAGTGCTTCCAGTAAAATTCAGTTTTTATTTGTCCAAAATTCAGTTTTTTTTTTCAAATAAATAAAAGATAAAAAAAAAAAAATCCAAACAACTAATGTCTGCTGAGTGTCCTCTTATGGCCACATACACTATTTTCCCAACAAAATATTCATGTGTGTGTTGTGTTGACTTCTTCAGAGACTGTAGCCTGCATGAATACTAATATACATACAAATCAGTTGTTCTGGTCTTACGCAGTTTCATACACAACTGTCTGATATGAAATCATCTCTGTCATTGTATGGGCTGTTTCAGTGAATGGATTTCAGTTATGACCATTCCCTATGGTCAGATAAGCTAAATTAAGACTTGTATGTGTATACATATTTTAACAAGATAATTTCACATCATTGTAAAAGGGCTTTTGTTTTTTTGTATTCTTTTTTGTTTTTTAGAAGAAAGTGAACCAAAAAGCACAAGGAAGTCAATTTGCAGTGGGGGACTTTTGCAGAATGTATTCGCGGTGACTGTATCGGCTTTGCACCTCTGAAAAACATGTAATGTTTAGGTACAGTTGGACAGAATGGGGCTTGAAAAGGTAGATGACTGGGAATGTCAATATTTTAGGTAAATGGAAATATTGAGTGCTATTCTGTTCACCCATACTCTGTAAAGATGCTATGAAACAACTGAATGAATACAATAATGGAAATAAATCTGTTACAGGAAAAAAAGAAAAGCTCCAGCATGTATTCTTTTTAAGAAACAAACCCTCAAGGGGAAACTATTTTTTGAAAGTCTGAATTCAGTCGTTCCACAAAAACAAATTTAGCCAGCAGATGGCAGTATGACCAAACCTCATGAGTCCAAATTTCAGCTTCAACTTCTTATTTATACTCTATTGTAGAGTGAATGCAATATTATTCAGCTTTAAAATATCTTGATACATGCTTAAACCTGCTCAAAGCATTGTAAAATAACTCCACTGGTTTTAGCTCAATTTTATTCTTAAAAAATGCAAGCAACTTAAGGAAAATCACAAACTTCAAACATGTCATCTTCAATCCAAAAATGTATGCAGAACAGCTGAAATAAAGAAAACATAATCTCAAAGCAATACTTAATTCTGACTTCATAGACAAAAGGACTCTTCTCTGACTTAAATTTCCCTCAAACTGGTTTCACATGAAGGCAAAGTAAAATGGCATAAGAATCTGCATGCAAAGTGTCAGCTTTGGGTAGAGTGGTGTCATGTAGCACCTCTGATTTAAAAAAAAAACAAAAAACTAAAGTCCATCTATTTGCATATTTTTGTCTATCCATGCTGACAACTCGAGGCAACCCTTTGATTATAATAACAAAAAGTCATTTTTTGTCACGTTCAACAAAACAAAACATTCCTCACACCCATTTAGCAACAAAGTGATAATATTGCTTACTAGAGCACTGAGTGACAGTATGAAATGCTGTTTAGATTCATTTTAAAATGGTCAAGCCATCATTTATGCAAAAAGGGGCAAACTTAAAAAAAAATTATTTTAAAGTATTGGTACAGTAATAATGTTTGAAGAGCCATCAGTTGCGTGTCGGTAAAGTGACCCTTCCATTTTACAAAATGTCAACTTTCTACAAACAGATATTGTCCAATAAATCTGGTATGTCAGTGGAACAAAGCAAAACATCAGTTGATAAACTGATATTCTAAATGTTCCACTTGTTTGCTCTTAAAGTAATGTGTCATTTAATAATTCATCCCTCAGTCTAAAATAAACATGGAGATCACAGTTATTGTGGGTGACATATCAAAAACATTTATCACAAAGGACTAAACTCACATTAAATTGGACTTTTCTGTCATATCAACATCCAATTAACATTTTGTCTTTTCACAAAATTACATTTGACCACTGTTGAGCAAACAATGGCTTCATACATGTAACTAATGCAATGACAACTTTCAACATTGATTCATGACTTGCATGATGGAAACAATAACACAGAGGCTTGTTTACCAGCATTTAGATCTTTCAGCCTTTACAGATAAGAAATAATTGAGACAGTACTTAAAACATAATGTATACATCATAAAAGTGTTCCAAGTATCAGTCATACAAATGTTGTATAAATGTTTCTAAAAGTGGATAAATTACTATCTTTTTCACAGTTTTAATGATTAACAAAGTATGTTTTAACAACTTATTGTTACGATTTCTCTTTATCCAGGACAACAGACCCACTTGACTCAGCTGGAGAATGCTTCAGCTAATGCTTAGGTAAGATGTGAAAACTGACAATTTGTCCAGATTACTTAGCAGGAGATAAAAAGCAACAAGTTTGCCTCAGAGGCCAGAGAAACATATAGCTGGTCTTTATCATGTCGATATTCTGCTGTTCTCTCCACAGTTTTTAAATCTTCTCCTGCACAGCCCAGTCACTAGTCGGTAGATATCCTTCTAACCTTCCACACTAGACTTCTGCTGAGTGTATTCATTTCTTGTCAGTACCTGTTTTGATGTTCATAGTGCCATCGGTTGAAATCTATGTTAAATGCAACAATGCTGCCGGAAGCCATGCCTGTGATCAAAGTCCTGAAGAGAAACAAAATCATGAATAAGAAACATGAAATTCCACTGAAAGCGGAGTACAAAGTGGAAAAAACATAATTATTGGCCGTTTCATTTGTGTTCATACTTCTCTTGCATAAGAGACTGACATGCATTAAAATGTTTGCCGTCAAAGATTATTTCGGTGCATATGGAAATCTATGTCTGACAACTGAGTTAACCATTAAGTCCCATTGTTTTGCTGTAACCCTTGTGTCCACGTCTTGCTGGTATGCACGAAAGCAGTCGATTTCACAGGGTCGCATTTTAATGCTACACCCCGGGGGTTTAAATGCTTGAGCACAATGAACAGAGCTGATGCAGAATGGCTCCCTGTAAATGCAGTTACAGACCCCAGGTCACTTTTGCTACCTAATGTCAACTTGTTGAAAAAAAAAGGTTGCAATTGAATTAAGGGGTTCTTAAAATATTTATTTGTTAAATGATGTACAGAATAGTGGGCAATACTTATTCTATCATAAAGAATGACTAACAGCTTAACAAAATTAAAATGAAATGCTCTTATTGATAAATCATTCCCATCCCATCTTAAGTTGAGCAGTTACTCATGACAGTTCTGACTTAATTTACTCAAGATCTAGATCTGTGTGTTTTTTCGGACGAGTCTGCAAGTGCCGAAGGATGTAAAGCCTGTGGCAGTAAAGTGCAGCTTGAATATTCAGACTCTGTAACCTCTCAGCTGCCAGGGTCACATGATTACGTCAGACTCTTAGCCCCAAAGCGAACCCTGTCGCCTCTGAGACGCCATCCAGGCATCCATTATGTGACTTCTGACCAGTTTTAAAGAATGCAAACTTGGAAAACAAGCAGCTGATCAGCCAATAGCCTTGTGCTCTGTGTGTGTACTCAGTGTAATGCAAAATGTGGTCACTTGCAAAAAATATCCTCACAATTTGGATATTTACTGAACATGGGTAACTTAAGTCTTGTGTTTCTGAACCTACACATACTGTACACTTCAGTGTTGAAGAGAGGATAATATCAGAACAGTATGTCGCAAACAAGGATTCACAAATGTGAGCCCATGGATGCAAAAGGAACCTAAAAATGAGTCTCATGTACTAAAATCAAAATAATTTCCAAAAACATTCTTTGTTTGCTGAATACCTCTTCTGAGATTTGTGTAGGTTCTTAACAGGAAATCAAAAAGTGGTAATCTGAAAGTCATCTCTTTAGAGAGCCTGTCTAGAACAATAATTGAAATTATGTATGAAAAATAGGCTGTAAATTAAACAATTACGACTTGAAGACCAAATTAAGTGACTTTTATATTAATTTAAAAACATAGGTTCAAACTTGGCTACTCCTACCCTCAATGGAAGTTGAGTAAGCGGCAGCCAGTTTGCAGGGCAAAGCAGTAAATCTGAGAAATAAAAGCTTATTTATCAATTGTCTAACATTTCCACTCAAGGAAGTTGACATATTTTTATGTATCAGCACTCATCCTGATGATTGAGCCTGAATATGTTACACAAATGAGGGCAAAGCAAAGGCAGGAGACACATTTGAGATTTAACTTTATGCTGCAGTTTTACATAGTTCTCGCAGCCGCGTGATGTCGTTGGCTAGTGTCTAAACAACTTGGAAAAACATGTTTTAGAAATATGAGATTTAATATACTATTAAGATAATAAAACTGCCTGTACGAACCTTTGATCATGTGAAAGGTCCATGGCTCGGATGCCTGCATCACAGCCTGGGTAGATGTAGAGCTGTTTGAAGTCACAAGCCTGCCACACCTCCACCACCCCATTATCTCCGCCCGTTACCAGGTTGTGGCCATCGCTGCTCAGGAGAATTGCCTTTTATGAGGAATAGAGGGGAATTAAACATGTCACCTCCAACTTGACACTTATTATCCTCGCTACAAAAAAAAAAGAGTTTTTGTTTCTGAAGAATGCAAAACATGTCCCTGAATGAGACATTGTTATTTATTTGAGGTTAAATACCCAAATAGATTACCAATGTTTGAGAATGAAATGGTACAGTATGAGAATGATGTAGTAGTGATGTGAATTCATATTTATACTCAAGTTAGATGGATAAAGTATTCCAATAGAGACTAAAAACTTTGATATAACAATGCTTTGTGTTTTGTTTGTTTGTCGTTTTTTTTTTATATTTCCCGGAAAATAATGTTTTGAATATAAGATCTACAGTCAGATTGTCCTAGTCATTAAATTCCTTGCTAGACATTGTGCAGAGCAAACGTTGTTTTAAAATATTAATAAGTCTGAATATATGTATATAAATTAAAAGCCTTCATGCTTTCATGACTGATTTTATATATATATATATATACAGTCATGGAAAAAATTATTAGACCACCCCTGTTTTCTTCCATTTCTTTCATTCTAAT
>JAPMNP010719499.1:0-11484 GCA_029874935.1 Atherina boyeri | reverse complement strand
TATTTGAAATGAACATCATTTTTAATGTCTTGTAACATATCAGCACCATTTAATGATAAAGATGAGACATAATTCTCACATATGGCACCTTTAATAATAAAGATGAGAGATAATTCTTATAGGCCTATATGGCACCTTTAACTGTCTTTGGATTTTTCTTAACATAGCCTACTTTTATGTGAAGCCAGCTAGTATTTTTTTACAGGAAATTAACTAGGCCTAAAAAAAAGCAGCTAATTATAGAATTGTGCAAAAATAACACTAGGAGCGGTTAACATTTTTTCTCTTTTTTTTTTCAAAGTAAGGTTTGCGTTGTTGTTTTGGTGGCGCTGTGCTGCCTATCTGTCTTCAGAGTTGGGATATGTAGTCCCACTGGTGGAGCTGTGAACGACATGCCTGAATAGAGCCCTACATAGTTTTTTTTTCCAGCAGGAGAGAGGCATTCATTCGCCACGTTGAAGATGGGACAGTGTGGCATCACGTCCTCGAAGACGGTCCTGGTCTTTCTGAACCTAATATTTTGGGTAAGTTCGGAGATCCTTGCCTATTTTAAACGTGCGTCATTCACAGTATCAGCTAGCTGACTGCAGCCAGCTAAACTAGCTTAAGCAGACCGACGTTTGTTTGTAACAAGGACAGTAGTTTGAAGAGCGAGTTGCAAACCTTACAGTAAAAAACAAACAAACTGTGAATTGTTGGGTTATCTAATTCCCCACCAGTGTCTTAATGTTAAACGAAGTACGTTTTCTGTCACCTTCAAGCGTAAAACGACCCCTTGTAATGAAGTTGAGCTTTCACCTTTTGACCACTCTCCTCAGTGGTCCTGTAGGTTAAAGCAGACCTGTAAAGTAAAAATGATTCAGCAAACTGTGGTGTAGCGGCCTAGAATTTCTGCTTCAAGATGTTGGTAGTGGTTTCTCCCCACGATCTTTTTGGTAGTCTGCAGATAGCAGGATACGTGGATGGAGTATCCGTTACGGGCTCAAATGTACAGTTTAAATTACTGCACTTGTGGAAATAGTAACTGTAAACTGTTATCAGCAGAGTGTGTTCCAAGGTAAATACTTATTTATTAATGCAGACCAGATGCAGCTAGGTGAACAGATATGCACTGTGTTACAACTTTATTTAACTATATGTTTTTGAGTAAAATCTGTAACGCAACTACTGCTGTCATAAATATAGTGGAGTAAAAGTACAGTTTTGGTCAATAAAGTGTAGAGGGTAAAAATCCTGCATACTATTTTTTTGAAAGACTTAAGCACTAAGAGGAGGTTTAATTAAAAAAAGCGTTATTATTTTTTAGAAAAGAAAGCGTGTCACTATCTTAAAGCCATTCTGTCAACAATATCTGTCATATAAATGAATAAGAACAACTTATGGAAATCTGTGTCTTTTTGTTTTCTTCACAAGAAGCATCCTCCAAGCAGTGCTATTAAGTCAAGCGATAGCTACATTAAGAGAAATGACACATGTAATTAGCAATTATTGATCTCAAAGAAATACCAATTTAAATAAAACTAGATTTTTATTTATTTATTATTAATCACAATGCATATTAATAATATATTTAGTTTCCTAACAAGGTAGCAATGGTTAGAAACATATTTTGGGAGTGAGCTGTTTTTTTGCAATCCTCTTGTTTATGTAGGACAAGCCTTGCGAAATTGCTTAATTATCATGCTAAGATCTACAGAGCTCTTTAGGGCCATCAGTAAAAAGTATGGGAGCAGATGTCGAAGAAAAGATTCTATGATATAATAACATAATGAAAGAAAGAATTCCTCTGTAAAAACAGTCATTCACTGGTGGTGCAGATTTTAAGCAACTGGTGATTTAAATAGTTCTATTAGAACATTTGGCCCGAGGGTGTATCACCTGATCACTCGATCTTGTTAAGGGATCTCTCTGTTTTTCTTTGAGGATAGAATTGTCTGATTTTTATTTTTTATTCACATCTACAGGCCGCTGCTGGCATCCTCTGCTATGTTGGAGCCTATGTCTTCATTACTTATGATGACTATGATCACTTCTTCGAAGATGTGTACACTCTCATCCCAGCAGTGACCATCATAGCAGTTGGAGCTCTCCTATTCATCATTGGGCTCATCGGGTGCTGCGCTACAGTTCGAGAGAGCTACTGTGGACTTACAACGGTCAGTAAAGCAAAAAGACATGTCGTACAACTTCTTTTATCAGAATCATTTTCTCATTTATCACATTAGATTGAACATAAAACTACAAAGAATGAGGAAGGTGACTTGAACACGTTAAAGTGTCTACAGTTCCAATTCTTAAATCTTGAAATTTAATCCACAGTTTGTCGTCATTCTCCTGCTGGTTTTCATGACGGAAGTGGCAGTGGTGATTCTCGGATACATTTACAGAGCAAAGGTGAGAGCCAAATATCAGATCTGTACAGTTCTTTTTCTTGGCTTCATTTGACACCCGTGACACAGTTGAACTTTCTAGTAACACCTGGACAATCTCCCAGTGGTACCTTTTGTCTAATGTCTGTGTTTGCTGTCATGAGGATATCTGTAGTATGATGAGATGATACTACAAATGTTCGATCTTTCCCTTCTTAACTGTTGACAGGTTGAAGATGAAGTAAATGACTCTATAGTAAAGGTTTATGATGAGTACAACGGCACTAACAGCAATGCCCAGAGCCGTGCCATTGACTATATTCAGAGACAGGTGAGGACAAAAAAAAATCAGATATCTGTTATCAGTTGCAATCTGTTGATGTCTCATCAGTCTGTTTTCAGGTGGTAGACCTCAGTCTTCTTTTTATTATCTTTGTTTTCAGCTTCAGTGTTGTGGGATCCACAATTACTCAGACTGGCAGCACACACGCTGGTATGAAGAATCAAAAAACAACAGTGTACCTGTCAGTTGCTGCAAATCTAGTGTTGCAAGCTGCACAGGGTCCATGACTCATCCTGGGGATCTCTACCAAGAGGTATACAACCTTTTTAAATGCGCTTTTTAAATAAAAAAAAATTATAGAATGACCTTTCATAATTTCAGTGTGCTTGATTGTATTTTTTGTGTACAGGGTTGTGAAGCTCTGGTTGTTAAGAAATTGAAGGAGATCATGATGTATGTCATCTGGACTGCAATGACATTTGCAACCATCCAGGTATTTCACTTCTACCAAGGGGCCTTTTTTTCCCATCCTTTAGAAAAAGCAAACAAACTAAAAAACGTAGCCCATGAGCGAATGGAAAACTTAAAAGATGGTGATGTAATGTTTGTATAAAACTTGGTTAGGCCTTGGCATTGTCACACATTAAAGTCCTTAAATCTTCTAGAGATGTTATGGAGTATTGAAATGTAAGAAAGCAAATATCTACATTTCCTCTTGATTTTGCAGAGATTTCCCACCCAGGCCCAAGTAAGATTTAAAATGATGGTGAAGATTATGAATATTTCTGAATATTTGCTGCTACTCAGCAAGTTGAATTTTATTTTATTTTCTACCTACAAGATTGCTGATCTCCACTCACTATTCTACAGCAACTAAAAAGACTTAGCCAAATTTGATCAAAATTCCCCATAATGATGATATGATTTTGTGTAAAAGACGGCCTCTGATAGCCAACATAAATCTGTAAACATGTCTGCCTACAAATATGCAAGATTAAGTGGGAAAAATGCAGGGAAACTCTCAGGCATGATTTTACCTGCTTTAAAATGTTATTGTAATGGAGCTAGTTGAATATAAAAGTAGAAATACAATGCAATACTTTACCTAATTAAAGATTTTAATACTAAATTGCAAGTAAATGAGAATAGTTTGTTTTGATTAATGTTATTGCATTTTACCACTAGATGGCACAACACTCACACTTTTTATGACAGCGCTTAAAATGTCCAAGAAGCTGACCTATTGTATTTGTAAGGTAACATTTTATATTTTAAAATTGTCTTTTTTTTTTTTTTTTTTCCAGATGCTGGGGATGCTGTGTGCATGTGTTGTGCTATGTCGCAGAAGCAGAGATCCTGCCTATGAGCTTCTTATTACAGGCGGCACCCAGGCATAAAAAGTAGAACACAATTCTCAATGTAAACGTCTTTCAGAAGATATGTTATTGGTGAAAGCAAGAAAATAATCTGTTCCCACACAAACTTTAACACACTAACCACAGTTAAAGAACATGATTTTACCTGGGTTTTTTTGTTTGTTTGTTTGTTTGTTTGTTTGTTTGTTTGTTTGTTTTTTCTCCCAAAACGCTTTTGGCCAAATTCCCTATAGGCCACTGAGAATCACACATCCCTCTTCGGTAATGAGACTGGTATCAGGATGGTAAAGTTAATTCTTACCAAACTCAAACAGTCAGTAAGTTTTGGAGATAACATGGACAAGGTCATTTTCTCATCCTAGTTTGCACTTTACATTATACTTCATTTAAAAATCTGCCATTTACTTGAATGAAAGAGAGTTTTCTATTGTACTTTCACAGCTTGTGCTTCTACTGCTATTCAGTTATAACTACTGGATTATACCTGTTGAAACCTTACTCTTCACCTGCATAAGATACCAAGAACACCATTGCCCAAGTCAATTGCATAGCATGTTTTTGTGCGTGTGAACTATGTAACTTGAGTTTGACTCCTTTGAACTTTATTTTATTTTATGAATGAAACTTTTAAGTACATCAATAGTTTAAAATGGTAATGCATTGTCAACTTCAGATAGAGTTTATCACTCATCTCTTTATTTGGGTTTCAACGGTGTGCATTTAGATACAGGATATAAATTCCTGACACGTAGCAGAATAGAATTATGAATGTAAATAAAATCTACGTATGTAAGGTAAAAGTTTGCAATTAAATTAAAATGTTTCTGGTTTATCGAAAATCCTGTGTATTTTTTTCCCCTATTAATCAAAGCCTAAATTAATAAGTATTATCACTGGAGAGGCCCAAAATGAGAGGTCTGAGTTCAGGATTTTCCAACATTACAGAGGTGTAAGATTTCCTCAAACTAGATTTAAGCATCCCAATAACTTAACATATATGTAAAGTATATGTTCTTCTCAGCAGAACTGCATGATGTCGTTGCATCTGTAACATCTTCTGATCTCTAATTAACTGTTGTTAACCCTAACCCAGGCTTAAAAGGACTTCACTGTGGTTACTTGTGAAGTAACCACAGACTGCCGAGCAGTCGGATATCTAAGCGAGCAGACCATTCAGCTACATGAACCATGAATAGTGCCTGATGTACTTTTCTTATGATTCACCTTAAACATAGCTTTCATGACATCAAATTGCTCATACAAAAAAGAAGGAAATAAAAGCAGTGAAGAAGCTTAATTTTTTTTTGCTAAATTAAATAAAGACAAAGGCTTTAAAAGCATTTTATCTTTTTATTCTTTCAGAATTCAAACAATAACTACTTATATATATATATAAATTATATGTAAGCTGACAGCATAAATTAAACATTCTGCTCAAGAAAACGACAGTGCACAAATTAACTTTATTGTCATGATCCTGTGCAATATATCAGTAAATCTCCCTGCAGTCAATAATATGAGTCACTTTACACGGGCAGTGAATGGAGTGTAACACGAAAAATTTAAATGAATCACCATAGTCTCATGCTGTTCTATCATGAAGCCACCATTAACAGAGGTGATAATTGCATTCTTTTTAACAGAATTCATAGTTTTTTTTTTTAAAAGAGGTGCAATATTTTGCTCTCAGCATTTTGTTCAAGGTGTTACATCAGCCATACGTTGCCTGCCTTGGTTTCTTTTTCAGTGCTACCACCAGGGAGTGTCAGAGTTTGAAAGATTTATATAGTACTACTACTACTATGGATTCAATGATGAATGCAAAACAGATTCAAGGTTATTTCAAGTGAAAAGGCAGTTACAAAATTTACATGAGCAAGTGTAGTATTTTCCAAGTCCCTCTTGCATGTAGACACACGGAAAATTCATTCTTTGGCAAGATAAGTGCCTGGAACCAATCCAGAAGACCCATTTCTTTGCACCATCCACCAGCCATCCTCACCTTGATCTATGACCACAACAACATCCCCAACAGATAATGAGAGTTCATCTTCCCCCTAAACAAGGACAGAAACGACAAATCAACAAGATATTTTTATTGCTAATAGGAATTAGAACATTTCAAAGTGTCTCATATATGTTTCAAGAACCAGACCTGTGCCACATACGCATACACAGCCTTGTACTCATCACTGCTCAGCTGGGACCCCTTAAATCCAGGAATGGAAGCGTACACGCCATCTGATGGTTCTGTTGTGAAAAGATGAGTAATCACTAAGAGCATGAATGTATAATTTTCAACCTGGAGTAGCCTGAGTGACTGTTACGACCCAGCTTGTCTAGGAGACTGGTGTCGCAACAAAAGAGACTGTACACGGTGGTTAAGGTGGAGACAATGAGGACAGGTGGGAATAATCAGGCAGTCGTAACAGTGACATCTCTCCGGATGCAGTTTTAATATACATAATAATGCAAGATGAGTCATAGATATATTTTGATATTTTCCAGGAAATGACCTGTAACCAACATCTTAAAAAGTCATATGAAATGATCATTGGCAAGTATGCGTTCATAGTTTTCCTTTTTTTAGAGGCAGTGGGTGAGCACAACTTCTGACAAATTTAGCAATTCATTGTATTATGTTTGCTTGGTTGCTAACCAACTTCAGCAGGTTTTAACTGCCAATGAAAACTACTGGTGTATTGGCAATTGTAACTAGTTTTTGTATTGAAAATGACCTCTGTAAACACAAAAATGCAAATATATATGTATGTTTATATAAAACCATGTACAGTATATGCAGGCGTGCAACCTGTAATACTGTTGATTTGGAATAACTTAATAAGAATAAGAGCTACAATTGGTAACTGTAGTTGCTTCACACATCATTTTGTCAAGGAGATTTTTCAATCACAATTGTCATCTAGATTTTACAGTGTTAATGAAATAACTTATAACATTACCAGCAGGCTTTGCAACTGACTCATTGACGTTCTGTCTGGAGCCACTGGTGCAATTCCCTTGCAGAAAGTTTGAAAACCTAGAAATTGGACAGAATTCTCAGTAATCGGCAAACAAGGAATATTTAGCAGATATTTAAGAAAATAAATTGGGTAAATGTTTTTCATTATTCAACCTTTTCATGACTCCTCCTCCAAATCCAATGCCATTTCTCTCAGATGAAGCATCGCTCCCGTAGTAATTTTGGTATTCAATTGGAGCTGTGGAAACGGCATGGAAATTTGAAAAAAAAAGAAGAAAAAACCCCCCCTGCTGCTTCAAAGGTGACATCTCCCCAGGTGTGAGATAATATTAAAATGACCTCTCAGCATGGAACATATTCAAATTCAAATCAGGAAGGTTTTAGGGTAACTGCCTACCGGGGCAAACTGAGCCGGTCTGTTTCATCTCCACAAAGCAGTTGTTGTCCGTGATGATGTCACAATTTTCAAGTGTTTCCCTTACGTTCTCGTAACACTGAAAGCACAGTTTGTCAAGATGGAGTTCTAAAAATATGAAATTACTCTATATGTGTGTCTGGTACATATGCAAAAACATTAATACCCCACCTCATCATCTTTGACAGATTGCATTGATAAGTGATTACAGTGGATCCACAAGGCATTCCTCAGTACGGTGATGCGGTCTACTTCCTGCTGCTGAAACATCTACAAAACAGTTTGAGTGGAAACAAGAAAACAATGCAACTGGCAACTTTTTGCACATCAGTATCGATCAACACAACGGCTGAAAGCTGTGATTTGGATGTATTTGATGCTTCATGGCATTCAGATGTGTAATCAAATTCTTCCCCTTTTTTCCCTGCTCTATTTTGTGTCAGTGTATGTGAGCTTGTTGTGTGTTTGGGAAGTGCCACTGACAACTGACCTGACAGGGATGTTTAATGTCATTTAATGCCCGCTTCAGCTTTGTTGATGCTATCACATAAAGGGAGGACTGTTGCCTGGACTCACTATGCAGTCTGCTTATGGAAAGTGTTACATATCCTCACCGACAAAACAGACCTGTGGTGTTGCTGTGCTAGGTCTAAGTCTGTATCCTGTTAAAAAAAAAAAGTAAAGAGAAGAAAAAGAGCTGCTTGAGTCATACCTCACACGTATCAATGTGTGTCGATTCCCACTCTTGACGGATCTTGTCCAGCTGTTCGATGTTTGACTTGTACTGTTTCTCTACAGACAAAGAACACCAAAGTTACATGCTAGTTTAAAAGCAAGTTCAAATGTGACGTGTCATTTTGGCACTAATGAGTTAATATTTCTGTGTAACAGCTATTTCTGGAAACCCTTAAAAGAGAAGTTGACCATCCTTCTGAAAAGGTTTTCAACAGCTTTCTATGTGCATTTTAAACAGTGCATCACTCTGTTTATTCTTACCAGCTTCTTCTGCAGCTTCTCTGCACTGTCTAGATTTGTTGTTCATCTAAAAAAAAATAGAATGAATAAAATGGATAAGATAAGGATATGTTTGTAGAATATATATGTAACTCTGCAACAATTTTGGCAGACCAACTGATGGGAAATTTCAGAGCAAGTTCTGTAATATCACTATCACTACCAATAGTTACGAAGTATTCATATAATGTGGAAGTAAAAAACTCAGTCTTTATTGAAGTCTCTCATATCTCACTCTCACATGATGATAAGGACAGTAATACCTTAATTCCCCTTTAATCCCTAATTATTTCCCCTTTTATTTATAGAAGCAAGTGTTGTTCATTTTGGTCTTCAGTTCAGCTGTTATGGACTACATCTGATTATGCTTTATCTTTTTCAGCAGGAAGATTAAAAAAGCAATATCTTTGGGCCTTAGTGGTTATTAGTAACTGGATCAGCACTAAATTCCAGTGATTTGCTTTAACCATGCTCCACCTCTACATCAGGGCTCATGAAATTCAGTTTGATCATTTTTTGTAATTTTGCTGACATAACTCCAGAAATGACACTTATCGCTACCTTTACCAGGGAGAAGTAATAGTGATGGATTATCTGAGAACATACTCTGAAACACTAGTTTGATAAATCATTAAGCAATATATATGAATCAGCACACAAAATTTCAAGACAAATGCAATGCTTCACTTCATGGGGACAAAAACATAGGCTACAGGAAAGTTAGTCATGGCCGATTACATAAGAACTACTTAGAATGATGTATGTATACTGTCTTTGATTTGAGTTATTAAGGGAGTAATTTAAATGAGTTAATTTGACAGACAGGTTGCTGGCTAATTTCTGACTCACTCATCTGTAATTACTCCCTTTTTTGTATACTGCCATCAAGTGTTGTCAAACTATTTGACTAAAATATTGGAATATCTTTTCATGAGACTCCAGCATCTAAACAAGCTAAAAGAGGATGACTGAGACTTTACTGTTACTTGATTCAGATGTTTGAGTTTCTCTAATCAAAATTAATCAAGCTCAGACACTGATTCTAGAAGATATTTTATGTCTCGTTAAGGATAATTAGATATTAACATTCTGGGTTATTTTCTTTTAGAACAATAAAAAGATTCCTCCTATTACACAAGGGAGTTTTTTCATGAAACATGTAATCAAACACATTTACCTTCTCTATCTGTTTGGGAGTGACTGTGGGAGCGTTGCCTATCTTGTCAGCCATTTGCTCTGCATCATCTGCCTCCTTGCAGCGCTGCTCATAAGATCTTCTAGACTAAGTGTAGGAAAGAGAACAGAAACCCCTTGAACACTATGACACCCATGTTTTAGTTCATTCACACTTCACTCTGAACCCTCAACAGGAAAAAGGGGTGGCGTGCTTCTGTCAAGAAAGAGATGTTATGCATGTGCACCAGGAAAAACAGAAAAGATCACTCACTTCCTTCCTCTTTGCACAGAAAAAAGCTCATGAATTTCAACAGTTGAAGCAATTGCCTTTATTTTTTTATTTTTTTTTACTGCGCCAAGCATACTGTTTTGTGACTACAATTCACCTGCTATTTGGCTATTTATGTTAAATGCAAATTTAAGTAACATCATTTCACATCAAGGCCCAGCTGTACTTCAGGCCATTTTCTAGCAGAAGCTAGTTGGAATCAAACTGAAGTATTAAATATTCTTGGTTAGCCAAAACATGATTCTTTAAAATTAGAGGTCTATCCTCATTAAAACAAGAATTGACCTTACTTCTATGGTTTTCTTGTAGAGGGATACCTTTGTCTTCTGGACCTTCTCCATGATGGTTTCATACTGTGGCAAGGATAGGTATATTATACTCAACTTTTATTTTATCCCCTCTTTAACAAGATTTAGAAAGAAAAAAAAACAACTCTCATGGGTACCTTTTTTCTCTGTTCTTTTTGTCGTTCTCTGAACTCCTCTATTCTTTTGACCTCCTCTTTTAGCAGCCCAGACAACTGAATGTGCAAATTTCCTATGGTTTCAATTTCTGAAAACCAAAATGTACAATTAAAACCACAGAACCAAATTGTTCATGCAGAGATGCCAAAAAATAGCCATGCAAGAAAATGCGGGTAGCAAAGCATGTCCTTACGTCTTTTCATTTCATCAAACGAGGCCTTCAAAGTGCTGTGAAGGCAAAACAATAAATCCATGAAACATGCATTAAATTGTATGTTTTCTTTTATAATGCAGAATCATTGACTAGGGAGTGATAAGCATTCCTGGTCAAATACACCCACACATTCCTACCAAATCTCAGACAAGCCCCCGGCCTTTCGGGCAATGGACACAAGTTCCTTTCCATATTTCTCCTCTGCTGATGCCCTATGTTTATAATTTAAAAAAAAGAAAGGAGCAAGATTTTAATGAGGGCAGTTTAGAAACTCAGGTAAAATTAAACAGAAATTAGTTAGCCAACCTCATTTTCAAGAGCTCTTCCATGTCTTTGCATGTCCGTCGACCTTCATTAAGTCTTTGAAGAATAGTCTCATAACCAGCATTGCTGGTGAAGTCAGCTCCCTAGGACCAAAAATCCCAAAAACTATATTTACAAGTTTTAGAAAAAAGTAAACAATGTGTCCATTCAAATTGTTTATAATAATCTGATGCAAACTTCCCTGCTGCTCAGTAATGTGATTGGCAACAGATAAAAACCGATGATATCATTAAAAGATTGTTTTCTTTTTCCATATATAGATAATGTGTTATCTCATCAACAGTAAAAATGGAAATTATTTCATGATGGGCCTAGTATGGAAACAACTAAGTGGGAGAGGTGTCAGAAGTTTCCACTCATGTAAAAACTTTTTTTTGGGTCAACATTCAGCTCCTCACACTGATGCATGATGTCAAATTGTTAGAAAATCAGAAGCACATGAGTACTGTTTATAGGCCTGATTAACATGAAACAACCACCGAAGACGTACTCCCCTATACCTGTCGATGGTTTAAGTCCCATATCACAGTGGTGATGTACTATTTTTGTTTGATGTACAACCAGACAGAAAACGATG
>JAPMNP010719497.1:0-12131 GCA_029874935.1 Atherina boyeri | reverse complement strand
TTTGTTACTAGTCGCTCTTTTAATGAAAACTGCAAACTCTGAAAACTCGCTAAATAGTAAATATAGCAACAAAGTCGCTAATTCATGGTAAGCAGGCTTCTTCACCGTCTTATTTTAAATCTTATTTAGAGACTAACATTTTTCCCAGGCTATCCACACAGCATGAGTTGTGTGTGTGTACAATATGTTTGATTTGTAGTGATTCCTAGCAGTGTTTAATGTCTGTTTCATCTTTTTATAATTCTATATTTTCATTTATTCTCTTAATGTACAGCACTTTTATTGACTGTTTTTGTTTTTAAATGTGCTCTATAAAAGAATTTGGATTAGATTGGATTGACAGGAAACGCAATCACAAATCACTGAAGACACTTATGTTGTTAAGACATGACCATATTTTCAGAAAAGCATTCCTAAAAAGACTTACTCAAAGTAAATGACGAATTGTTCCACAATAATAGGGTTGTTAAACATGTTCTCGGGACCACAGATAATTTATTCTCAGTAAACTGCATTAAAACAGTGGAAGAATGTGAAAATTTTCCTTGTCTGATTTCCCCCCTATTTGACCAAGAATAATACCATGTAAACTATGAATCCATGCATACAGATGCCATTGATAACTTCCATCAACAAAATCAGTTATTGACATTATCATCTGCACTAAAACATACCTTTTGATTTTCTTTTGTGATCATTAGGGTCCAAACTTTGGCATTGTCCTGTTTTATGTTTTCCTGTATTTTTTCAGCCCTTCTACTGTAAAGGCTGATCAGCTAAACGGTTACAGAAATGCTAACTGTCACAGAATGCTGATTTACAGATTTGTGTGTAAAAGAGTAAATTTTCTTTAAAAGATAAGATTCTTTCTTTAGCACATCTTTTATTTCCTAAAATGTTTTCTATATAAATTTCAATCCATTCAGCTCCACTCAGTGGGATATATTTCTGCTCGTGGTTTACTGTTTGTACCCTTCAATCAACAAAGTGGTGGTGGTGGGTAAATAATGTGCAATGACCGGAGGAATGACGAGCTGTTTGGGCTGGGGACTGCTTTTCCACCCTGTAGCAACACATGAGAAACTTATGGAAATCAACAAGGGAGGGCTTGTTTGTATGTTAGTGTGAAGACATGTGAACATGTTTGAAAGTGTATTTGTGTGTGGATATAACATGTGGTGTGTACATGTTCATGCAGCAGCACAAATGTGTTTCCGGATGCCTGCATACACTGTGTGAAGTTTAAAGTGGTATGTGCGTAGACGAGCACACGCATGAATGTTTACAGCTGACGATCAAAGCTCCATCCCTCTTCAGTGAGAGACGTGAGACTGTGAACCTGGGATGATTAGAAGTCAGGGTAAAACTTAACGAGCTGTCTAAACCCAGGCAGCCGCCATCATTATGACTAAACACCTCAATGCTGTGCGCCAGACAAGGCGCCACAACAAGGAACAAGGGTGATGCCTGTCATTTCCATAGACACAAACCCAGGTCAAGCATGGCTATTAATCTCCTGCAGGTCCACCAGCCTGTTCTCACTGTAGGAGTCTGGGTTCATTTCCTGTTCTGGTGTCTCTGAGGTCAGATTTAAGGGGATCCTTAACATGGAAGGTAGATGAACACCTGAGGGCTGAGTTTAATTAGATATAAAATATTAAACCTTGAAGGGCCCTCCTCATCTTCTTTTTCATTACCAAACATCCTCTCTTCTAAGGAGATTTATAATTGCTCCAGGGAGATGGACAGAGCACATTTTTAGGTACAGCTCAACCAAAGACTCTATTGTTTCATTTTCCTCATACTGTATGGATTTTTCCTAAGACAGGACAGTTTATTATGTAAGTCAAACTGAATCAAACACAACAAAGCTATTACGAATTTTAGGAAATCACTGGACTTTTTTTTAACACATAACTATTTTTCTTTTTTCCCTCCTCTTTTTTTCTAATCTCTAATACTTTCAAAAGTAAAATAAATGTGAATCTGTCCTGTGGGACTACATGGCTGCAGAAATGTGATTTCCAGTTATGGCCTTCTCTCTTAGAATCAAACCTACTTTCAAGATAATTGTCCCTTTGAATAAAAAAGGCCAAAATGATGGAAAGCAGAAGTAAAATTCAACAGTCCCAGAATTTATTTCTTTAAAGGGACATTGTGTAACATTTTCTGTTGTTTACTGGCAAAATTGAGGTCTGCATTTATATATATGTGTTATAATTGGTGTTTTATGACCTCCGCTAATAATCTGACACATTCACATAAACAAATCATTTCGGTTCAAACCCAGCTCCTGGCAATCTGTTGTTGTGTCCTTGGGCAAGACACTTCACCCTCCTTGCCTCCAGTAACAACATCGCTGGTGCATGAGTGTGCATGAATGTATGTATGAATGTTCGTTGGTGGTCAGAGGGTCCGTAGGCGCAGAATGGCTGCCATGCTTCTGCGCCAGGGCAGCTGTGGCTACTCAATTACCTTACTGTTAGAATAATGTATATAATAATATTTTATTATTTCATGTATGCTCTTTTATAAGCGTGTTTCTTTTTCTAAACTCCACAGTCTACTTGTGGAGACTATTATGTGTGAAGTGTTTTACAGAAGCAGGAGGCGGAAGGAGATTATGAGGAGATGCTGACTGGTTGCTTCTTGATATGCGATTGCAGCAAATCAGGGACCACGTCTGCCACAGATAGCTCTGTGAGGGGGTGCTGTCTCCAAGTGACAAATATTTGCCTTAAAGATAATATGACCATATCATGTGCATGTATGTGCTATGTGACTGCAGACTATTCGTCCCCTACAGCCACGTCATGTAACTAGGGACCTCCTAATTGAAATAAAAGAGAGGGGCGGCAGAGTGTGTGCTCAGAGCGGGTAGAGATTGTAACTTGAGCATGATCTCTGGCCGTTCTCCTCGCGAGTAAAAAAGAAAAACTCTTGTCTCTCTTCTTTGTGTGTGTTATTATAAGTGTTTTAGGTTGTTTGAACCTGACACTTACCATCACCAAGAATGAATGTGAGTGAATGAATAATGTATTCACGTAAAGCGTTGTTGGGTGTCATGAAAAGTGCTATATAAAATCGATGCATAATTATTATTATTATAAAATGTCTATTATGGTCTGCGACAGACTGGCGTCCTGTCCAGGGTGTACCCAGCCTAACTCCTGCTGATAGCTGGGATAGGCTCCAGCCCCCCCCACCCTGAATTAGATAAACGGTATAGATAATGGTTGGTAATGGTTGGTTTATTATGGTTCTCAATTATTTGTTTCAGATTTGGGAAATTATTTTACATTTTCCAGTAATATTTAACATTCAACAGTACATGCTTCACCTCTTTCTGTAAAATGACTTTACTATTTATAGCCCTGTTTAAATTCAAATAAATGCTTTTTTGTCTTTCAATAATTCCCACAACACCAACATTTGAAAAAAGCTACCGTCTGAAACTCACAGAGGAACGTCAAGCTGAATATTTATGTGACAGTGGTAGTGATCAGATTAATTTATGCATTGACATTCACATTCTATTTCTTCCTTGCCATCTGCTTTGGCTTGCAGCAGCTGTGTTGCTGTGTGGCTCGAAATATGTGATTGTGATTGGCCAGCTGATGGTTAACATGAACATGCACATATCCAGTATGAGAAAACCCAGGTTAATTTACCAAATTCACAACCAGTTTTAGTCCTAGGGTTAGTTAAGACAGATCACCTAATGTACCCTGGATATGCTTAACCAGCTTTATAGTTATATGTAGAGTAATAATCTTTACCTTTGAATCTTCATTGTTATTTTTTTGCCAAATTTTGCCAATATAAACCTAGAGTAAACAGCAATGACTGGAAACAGGAACAAATCATGGTTTGTGTCTTATCTGATGCATGACATTTGCTCGAATCACCTCTATCTGGGAGCTGTTGTCTGTTTCCTCTGCAGACAGCAAGCCTGGAAAACCTTCAGCCTCCTCTGGTTCTGGCTCCTGGTCTTGCTCCTGACTCGCCCTGTTACTGTCCATGTTACGAGGTCTTGGGGGAAGCCATCTTCTCCACCTGTGGCTATAAAGCTTCACGTCCACCGCTGAGTCCTCTTCTCCGGTCAGCCCATGAACATGTGAGTAGGAGACCCCTGAGGAAACAGGACAGCTTGATTAATTAAACAATATTGGTAAAGAAAATTAAAATGAAGCATCACACTCAAGCTAAATTCCAGCAAGTTGTACATTTGTGTTGATAAATGTGAAATAAGTCAATATAAAATATGTAGTGATTGGGGCATAAATACAGCATGGCATCAACATTTCAACAGCCTTGAAAACTCATTCTTTGAAACTTGTGTCTGTCAAACTGGGAGGACCAGTCTCCTGTTGTGTCTTACAAATTGTCAGACTGTGTGGCTAAAATAATTGGCACCACAAGTTTTACTCTCACTAAGGCAATATTGAAATCACAAAGGAAGGGACAGTTCGAGCCATTAATCTTTTGTTGCTTCCTCATTACTCACTGCCTCCACAGACCCTTCTCATTGCTTTCAGGAAAAATCTCTATCTGCCAGAAAACAGACACACATGAAGGATGACTCAGCATCTATTGTGCAGACCAGTGGGCCACAGTCGAGGCCAATCAGCCCTATCCCTGTGTCTGAAATGAGATGCTGGTGACAGGTGAGAAATTCTACTGTGTAAATGTAAACACTGACTTGATTAGCCAAGCTTGAGACCACTGATCACTGGATCCGAGGTGAAATGTGCTGTCATTTTAAATGAGGGCTTAAATGAGCCTGATCTTCCATTATTATATGCCTACCCCTTGCTGGTTTGAATAATTGTTTAGTTTAAGAATTTATAATCACTGACAATGCAGCAGGAATGCTATAAAATTAAAAAAAAGTATGACATCACATTTCATGTAATGCCATACATGGCATAAAAAAGGAATCCAAAATGTAATTTCACATTAATGTGGGCTCATCTTAAATGTTCTTTGTCTTCTTGCAGCTGTTTGGAGCTGTTTGTCATGATTGCGGTTTGCTTTGCCCATTGACAGGGGATGGTACAGTAACATGCAACAATAGGCAGTATGCAGCAACAAAGATAGAACAGAGGAAGAGAGGGCATGCCAGAAAACGTGTTCAATACCACAGGATGCTGTTAAAATGTCCTTTTGCAAATGTTTCAGTAGAATGGAAATGCTATTAATCACAGCAAGCCTCCAAAAGTGTAAACACATCCATTACATCCACAGACATAATAAAGATGTTTATTTCTAACCCCTCACATTAGTTACATTATTGACAATAAGAGACAAGCTATTACTAACAACACTAAAAAAACAAAAAAAACAGAATGGATAAAGATAGATGGACAAATATAACAAACTTAATGGGTAAAGGCAAATCTTTACAGAAGAGAAAACATTTGTGACATGTGATCCAGACTGAATCATATTCCCTGTTTGCTCATATGTCTTCCTTTACATAATGTTACTGTAACTATGTTTAATCTGTTAGTCCTCTGATGGATGGTTCCCCTGCCTTCTCTCAAATGTTCAGCATGCCTGGATAAGCTTCTGCCCCCTGCAGCCAAAACAGGATTAAATGGTTAGCGGCAATTAGTAATAAACTTAATTTTCATAGCACTCATCCAAACATTAGGTTTGCAAAGTGCTTGCATGCTGTTGCTGCTATGCAAACAATTTTGGCTTAAGGACAGAAAGAAGTGCTGATTCCTCTAGCATTAGTCTATGATGCTTCTATTTTATGAGACAGAGTTCACAGGGTTTAACTACCAGAGCGCATTTTCGAGTCTTTCCCCCCTGTCTCTATTCTCTCACGCTCACATTTAGTTCTCCATGCTGTCCTCCTCTTTCTGGCCCCCGACCAGTGGTTCTGCGAAGGGGAGGAGAAAGGCGGTGGGAGCAAGTGGAGAGGCTTAAGATGCTAATTCGCCCAAAGAGGGGGCTGACAGATTCATTTTATAATGAGTATTGGCAAAAAAAGAGAGCAAAGAGATAAATCTGCTTGCAGAAGTGGGGGGTTGATGTGCACTGGAAGAGTTTAAAGGAGCAGATTGTAGGATATGAAACATGGCTCGGGTGGCGGTGTCACAGTTTTCAGAGGACAATCAAAAGTTCCCTTTGGTCTCCAATGTAAAAGATCAGAGGCTGAGCCATACTACTTGGTATAGTGACAGACTCACAGTGAATTTTAACTATCCAACTGACATTAAAAAATGACAGCCATACATCAAAAATGTTAAGTGGTCTTTACATTTATTCTAACTTTAATTTGCTTGGATATACTGAAGTTATGATGCACTTGCAGTTGTTCAACTACAGAAAAGGAAATGCAAATATTTTAGAAATATCTATAACATAATTTTTCAATCAAGACTTAAAACCCCTTTATTTCAATTATCATAATTGTTAACCGTTATTAAAACAGACATGATGATTAAACTATAGAACTGACACTTCCTGAAGTAAAGATGTGGAGGGATTCACCACTGTATGAAGGAATGGAGAAAGAAAAATGCAAATGTTTATTGGATAAATCAACATAACACGTAAAAGTGTTTAAAGATTGAGAAAATCAAGAGTATTTTTCATACCCAAGAGAAAGGCTAAAAATCAAGGACAAAGAACTGTGATCCTATTATCGCTGGGCCAAAATTGGTGTCATGATTGCTGAAGCGGCACATGCTTTGAGCTTGCCAACAATACACCACCGAATTTTTGCAAGCTTGTTTGTGCTATATTAATAGAAATTCTTAAAAACAGGAATGTTTTTAGATAACAGTGCAGGCAGATCAGTCCCCACAGGAATTTGCATGACGCATTGAAACCCAATAAGGTGCAACTATTGTAAATTTTACAAAAAAAATTAAGCAAGAACCTTAAATGTCAAATTAAAGTTAAAACTGTGTTGCTACAGTATATCTGTGTATGTAGTGCATCTTGTAAGACTTCAGTTAGTGCAAAACCTGCCCTATTGTGCTATCAGTTTCTCAGCAGCACTGCCTACTGTACAGGATGAAGGCTGTAGTGAGTCCAGTGTGCTTCAAGTGCAAGCACTGTTAAGATGTTGTGTTTATGCTGTTTGCACAATTTCCTTTGCAGTGAGTATAATGGGCACCTTGGGCAGCACCGCATTAAAAACAGGGGTCTCTGTTGTGGAAATCCTTGCATTGACTCTGGAACACCTTTGAAAACAACTCTCAGTCAAACACTTGCAGTTTGAAACTCAAGACCCAGAAATGCTATTGACTCAGAGTCTCAGTCTCATTTAAGGTTAATTAAAGGAAGTGAAAACTTCCAGAATTTTTAATAGGTAAATGTATATAGGTGTTACTAATGCTAAATGATATATAATGTATTTGGAGCATCATATGCTGCCATTTCAACTTTTTATAGGTTCATAGAATAGTGTTTGATTATGTTGAGTTGGATAACGTTATGTCAGAACTGATTTTTACAAAAGTCTGTCTTTGCAAAGTCAATACCTTTTCCTCAATGCATCATCTCCGTTTTGTTGTTGAGTCTCTGCAGCAGCTCTTAAGACCAACTGAACACTCATCGTCTCATTCTCAACATACATCTAATACTTCCTGACACACAATCCCTAATGGTCATTTGTCACATAGATGCAAACAAATCAAGTAGAGCAGTAACATCCGCTTGCCCAAGCACCAACACATACTGTTCCACTCACACATAAACATCTTTTAATACTTTACAGGAACCTTGTCAGCTTTTAAATATATACTGGAAACCTGGTAAGCCGTGGATGCTTTTGAAACACAGTAAGCACAACACAGGGACCCTGAATAATTGACTGCTCTTTTCCCAGCACGTCCCTCTGTGAATGGCAATGATGAGTCACCCTTTAAAGGAACACATGCACCTGCATTTCTCTCGACAGCAGCACCTCTGTGATGCAAGGAAGGCAGAGAATCGTATTCTCCAGGGGAAAGTTGGGGTCTTTTGTAAAGGATTTGGGAGGCCAATGAGGGCAAACCCCTAAGGAAGCCTAAAATAACCCCCCTACAGGAGGCTTCCCCTAAGGGCGAGACTGCTCCTTGGCTTTTGTGTGACAGGAAATCTTTTCCCTCTCTGTTTCTTTCAGTGCCTCTGCAAGCCCCCGCATACCTTCACCCTGACTCTGTCGAGCAGCCTTGTTGGCTGAACTCACGCCTGTCAACACCTCTGATTCACAAACACCAGAGGGACTGTAATTTGGTTCCACCTTAAACCTTTCAAGGACATTGAGGGGGGTCATAAACCCACAGAATAAAAGTTCTGTCTGCACCCCTCCTTTCATTCACTTTCCACTTGTTTCCCCTCTTTTCTTTGGCTTGTCACCTGACTTACAGTTACTAACAAAAGACACACTAAACTTGCATGCCAACAACGTACAATGTTTTTTGCATCTGCACATGCACACAGGGCACATGATTTGACCAGAAAATGAAAAAGACAAAATATCCATTGAGTGTTCCTTTGGCTTTTCATCTCTGGGTGTCAGAGTGCTTAATTTAGTTCCCATAGTAAGCTGTTTTATCAGTGTAACAGCAGACTTTGTCAAGCACAGCGAAAGGACCTTCTATCTCTGAGGCTGCAGCAGTGCTGACTCTGTGCACTTCCACCCACCAGGGTCAACATGGATTTAGCTGATGTAACCATTGAAGATGCTTTCAACTTGTGCAGCTGAGATCATTTGTGCAATGAGAGCACATGGTGTACTGTGATTTCTTACATAAAGAACAAAGTTTTGATCAGAATTGCTCCACATCATAAGACAAAGCATTGCAATTTATCTTCGAATCAGCATGTGATCTTCTTTTCATTGGCAGAGATTCACTGGAAACACATTAAGACGGCGGTAATTCCGGCAAACAATGAAACAAAACTTGCATGCCACTACACTAAAACACACCCACACAAAAAAACATCTTAAGTCACATGCATGTTCATGTTTTTTGTCAGTCTTTGAAATATTTGCTTCCACTTCAAAAAAGAGACTTACAACTGTATAAACCCTACAACCTTTCCAAGAACCTTCATCAGGTCAGATTGCTGTTTTTAATCTCCTGAAACACACTTTGTCTGAGTCAACATGAAGAGGTCAGTCAGATTAAGTATTTTCATTCAGTTGAGTGTCCACAGAAAAACAATTTTGCAGGGAAACTTTAAGAAATAACTGGAAAATATCCATAAAATCTTACAGAGATTAGTTTTATATTTACACATTGTTTAGTTTGTTTGATGAAAAGGCCCAATTCTCAAACATATTAGATTTCAATGTATATAAAACAAAAACTTGCTTTGTTACGAGGTAAGCTATAGAGAATATAGAGCATTTTAGATGTTTAATTGTTTGATAAATTACAGATTAGTTTAGTCAAATGTTTGGACACACTTTATTGTAATTGCTAATTATTTCAGCTCTTGCTAGTTGTGTAGGTTTGACTTTCATATCAGGGATGCACAAGGAAAGAAGATATGTTCAGAGAATTTCAAGGACACAGGTACAAGAAAAACAAATCTTAACCCAGTATCATAAAAGAGACAAATCTGATGTTGACTTACCAGAGACTATTAAACAAGGTGGAATGTTGTTACAAATAAAGAGAAAATAAAGTTAATAAAGAATTTTCATCAGCAAGTGGCTGCTCGTTTGATGCAAACTCCTTTGAAGCAAGTTAACCTCTCTCTATCTCTGGTAATAGATTATGGATAACACAGCAAATTAACCTCCATATTAACTGAATTATCTTAATGTCCAGCATGTGTGATACAAAGCAATCTGACTCCAGACGTTTCAAAGCAGCCACCTGCTGCAACATACTGCTGCTTGTGCAAAAACTCCAGACGGCAACTGTCTGAAGCTATTTTGCAGACCAAAGTGTGCGTTTCTGACCTGCCGTGTCTTGCATTTTACACATCCTCTCTTTAAAACGCAGCCTGTCATTAAGTAAACACATAAAAGTCAAAAAGCTGACTGCAGGAGAAAGTTAAACACAGGTAGACCGGAGTCAGCACCTGCAAAGAAGATCCAGTTTCAAATACAGCTCGTAAAGTGGAGAGCATTTATCCAAATGCATCTGAATCTGAGATAATCTGTGCCCTGAGACAAGTCAAGGCATGAAATAAAATAATGCAGCAGTGAGCAGGTGAACAAAAGGACAAAACACTGTTATAGCAGAAAAGATGCTTCCCATGATGCTCCCTCCTGAACTGACACAAACACTTTGTGCTTCCACAAGGTTGTTTTCCCAGGATCTACTCACATCTTTCCAAAGTCTTAAAAAGAAAACGTACATCCCCTGAGGTTCAGATTAGGAGAGATATAGACTCAAGTGTCGAGTTTTTTTTTTCTTTTCTGAATACCCTGCTTACTGAAGATATCACATCATTAATATTGTATTGCAACGTTCATGTCTCTTAACTAAACAGTCGAAGCCTAAAAGACTTCTTTCAGCATTCATATGACAACAATGTAAGACATATCGTATGTCACATCAACAGTGACTTGTACTGAGCTTCTCTGATATGCTTGCTGTGTCTGACACAATAAACTTTATCAGAATAGCTCCTGGCAACACCATAATCACTAAACAAATACACAGAGTGGTGAGCAACATTCCTGGATGTTGGCCTAATGAGAAAAGTGGCTACGGGGATATAAATAAAAGCCAATTTCTGAACTCTGAAAGTGTTAATTACAGTCTGGGGAAATGGAAGGTTTCATTAGCGGGTGGTTAATATTGTATTCATGCTGCCTGAAGCAACATGGCGCCCGTGAAGAGAACAGGTGTCTGGACTAAAATGCTACAGAATGAAAGAAGTCCTGAGGGAAGAAATAACGAAGCGGAGCTGGGAGGAAGTTCTACTTCAGGTCCAGTGATTTTTAATCGAGGCTTTAACTGTCTTCTATGATGGGGAGTTGTTTATTTAGCTTAAAACAACTAAATAAACAGGACATGAAATCCAAACAGGCCATACCACAAACATGCCCAAGCACACAGTATCAAACCCCAAAACATAGGGTTTAAAGCGCTGGAGTCAACCATCACAGAGCCTGCTGTCACCGCCGTGGCTTTCTTTATGCAGCTGGCGGTTATCTTGACTGTGGTGTTGGTCAGTGCAGGAAGTGTATATAAAAATGCTTTGGCCATGACACAAACAGACATGCAGACATGGCTGCAGGCAGCAGGATTACAATGAAGAGTGCTGTCGGACTAACACGAGCATTTTAGAATTCATGGCTTCAGTCAGACACAACATCTGCCTCGTATTTCAGGAGGCTGAGTGATGAACTACGAGACAATGAAAAACTGCTCCTGGCTCTCATTACACTTTTTAACTTTGCCAATGTAGAGAATGGGTCAGGAGCAACTAGGCCTCAAATCAAAACACCTGCAGTGAGTCAAGGCCACCACCAAACAGGAGCTCCTCATTCAGTGCAGACCTTTAGCTTTTCTTTTTTTTCCCAACATTACTGCTGACAGGTGACTGACTAAAACCCCACTGAGAGAAACACTCAGCTTCTCTCTGCCTTAATCTCTTCATGAGAACATAAAATCAGGCCTTTCACTGTCCCCACACACCTTTTAGTGCCTACTTAACACACCTTAAATTGAGAAATGGTCACGTCTGCACCAGTGAATAAGGAAGGATAGACGGGACAAAAGCCTGCTCTTTCACTCTAATACCCCCATCACAAACTTGCAGCCTCGTCCTCATCCAGCAGGCTATGGTCAGACACACACCTAGACATTGCACATAAGATATATTTAACATAATAATCACTCTCTTTGTGTGCTTATCCTGAAAATGTTCCACCTCTCACAGCTCCATCCAAGAGCTGCTCTCTCCATGCAGCTCTTTCAGAGGGGTTTGAGGTCATGAACTCAAATAATTACTTTGCAAATTTTTGCCCAGTTATACCCCTGCTACCACAGTTTGAAATCATATTTATAAGACAAAGTGCAGTTTGACACTTTCTTGAGCCACGGTATGGCTCAGTATAGACATTTTCCAAAAGCAGTCAGTGATTGTAGCGGACTACACTTTAATTATTTTACCTCTAATTTCTACTATCTTGTTTAAGTTTGATTTTCTCGAAGGGG